>VZTY01006608.1:0-10500 GCA_013400935.1 Turnix velox | reverse complement strand
CTGAGTGAGAGAACGAGCTGCAAGAAGGTGACCACAGGACCCGATTCCTCCCTGAATCCTGGGAAGGGGCACCTCAGGGAGGGGGTGGATATGGTGTGGGATAAAAAGGCCATGGAGAGAAGTATGTGAGAGGGCAGAAACTGGAGGCCTTGCATGGGGTGGTGTATTTTTGGCACTGTCACCTCTGAAGCTATTGCAGACAAGGTTTATTGCCACATTGTTTGAGAAATCACCCACTTTCCCCCCATTATCGAAGTAACTCAAAAGCCTGTCCTTCGTGGGCTCTGGGGAAATAAACTCTTCTCCACTAGGGCAGGGTTTTATGGGAAGCACAATTCCTAACAGTGGAATTTTTTTCTCATTACCTGTGTGTCATATATGAGAGAGCTATGAGTTCTTTCCTGATAGGGAATAAACAAGAAGTTGAAAAAAAAAAAAGAGGAAGATCATAATAATTGAGGGAACTGCCCAGAGTGAGAACTCACTCCCCACCCTGAATATTCTAGTTCTTCCCTCCCATCTGCTCCTTTTGGCCAGAATCCACTCAAAAAAACTGTGCATTTGGCTCCCTCCTCTCACCTTCTTGGTAATAAAAAGGGCAGAATGAGCTCATTTCAAGGCTCTTTATTCCAGGGATTGCAGCTGCTCGGCCCCATTGAAACCCAGAGCCCTGAACCCACCAAACCTGGGAGCAAGGTTGGTCCAGATCTCCTCAGGGAGAACCCAGGGCTGTGGTGGCTTCTCTCTGTGCCTGTGGTTGGGAGGTCCTTCCTCTGGATCTCTGGGTGGTTTCGGCTGAGCTCATGGGGTTGCAGCCCCAACCCACCTCTAAGGGGTGGAGGAAGTTTTGGTGTTGCTGAGCGGAGACATCTTGAAGGACCTGGGGAGAGGAAGAGGAGGATGGGACATCACTGGAGCAAGGGGTCATCAGGGACCCTCCCTTGCAAGCCCCAAGGAGAGATGGAAACCCCACATATTGCTGTGATTCTCCTTCCTCTGGATGGTTTTGGCCAGGGGAGATGCCCTGAGGATTTCCCTGAAGTTGACCAAGCCCAAATGCAACCACAGCATGGTACAAGGATGAAACCATCCATGGGCTTAAAGAGCTTCAAGTTGAGGTTCTGAGGATTTGTGGGGAGGCATGAACTGGATGGGGATCTCCACCAGAGCTACCCAGGGGGAGGTCAGGGGCTTGTTGGTGTCTAGAACTTCAGGCAAGGATAATTTCCTCAACCTGCTCTTTTTTTTTTCTTCATGATGGTTTGAGTTTCTATGAAAAACAAACAAAAAAGGCAACAGAGGATCTACCTTTCCACGTTGCCACAGCTGGGGCTGCATTCCTTCTGCCTCACCTGAGTCGTGTGGTCTGTGGAAGGACAAGCCCATGGCAGGGTGTTAGGTGATACCCAAGGCACAGCATGAGGTGGGACAGGCTCAGGGGAGAAGGGCTCAGGGTCTTTATAGGAGTCAAACACTTAATATTTAAAATAATTAGGGGGGGTGCAGGGAGACTCACAGCAGAGGAAGATGGCGAGGATTGGCAGGGCTGACACGGCAGCCGTGCTGACCCCCAGGGTGGTCACCTCCACCAGCTCCACACAGCCTTCTTCTGGGGCCAGGTGGGAGGAAGGAGAGTTGCCACCATAAGAAAGGAGAGTTGCCACCATAAGAATATGCAGAAGCACCAAAACCCCAAAAAGGGATGTCTCTGTGTGTTTTGCTTCTCCAAACAACTCACTTCCCTCAGAAACCTAATATGTTGGGTTCATTTTGGAGCAAGACTAACCCCACCTGGTCGAGGGGATGGATGGTGAGATTTGGTATCACAGAATCACAGAATCACAGGGATTAGAAGGTTCCTCATGGTTCCTCAANTCCAACCCCTTCATCATCTTCTTGTCTCTTTGCTGGACTCTCTCCAGCAGTTCCCTGTCCTTCTTCTACTGAAGGCCCCACAGCTGGACACAGCACTCCAGATGTGGTCTCACCAGAGGAGAACCTCTCTCCACCTCCTGACCACATCCCTCCTAACCCAGGATGCCATTGTCCTCCTTGGCCACAAGGGTGCATTGCTTGCTCATGGTCACCCTGCTGCCCACCAGGACCCCAAAGTCTCTCTCCCCTCCCCTGCTCTCTGACACAAGGTTTACCAAGAGTGTGACCAACCTTTTGGTGTCCCCTAGAGCCCCACCCTCTCACCATGTCTCTTGTGGATGTTCCTGATGAGGACACTGGTCATCAACACCACCAAAACCAGTCCTCCAGGAGCAGCGTAGCCCAAGGTGCGCTGTGCTGGCCCAGGGAAGGTGACAAAGGGACATTAGTGGGTGTTAGAAGACACAGGTGGGGGGAGACCTGCTCTCATCTATGGTGCTGGTGTGGAATTTCACCAGCCCCAGTCAGGGCAGAAGTAGCACCGGGGTTTTAAAAAGTCACGGATGAGATTTTGGGGCAAAATCAGACACCCAGAGAGCAGTTCTGGTGTCCTCTCTGCCACCCCACTGAGAACATCTCACCTGTTTTGCTTTTGAATTGGATAAACTTGGAAGGTTGGAAGGTCAAGGTGGAAGAGACCAGAAAGTTGACCACAATGATGTAGGAGAGAGCAATCTCAGGCAATAGGATGGCGATGGAAGGGCCTGGAAGGGAAGAGGATGAAGCAGAGCTCTGGTTCCTGCACTTGGCTACCACCATCAGCCCCATCAAATCCCTTTCCCCACCCTCTTCTGCCACCAAGCCTTTCCATCTGTCCTTGCAGGAAGATGCTCCATCACCCTTTGGGTCTCCCCCATGGCAAGGACACCTCCCACCACCACCCTGGTCTAGTGGATGGTGTCCCTGCCCATGGCAGGGACTGGATGATCTGGATGATCTTCAAGGTCCCTCCCTTGAGGGTTCCCTCTGTATCTCCCTACATGGTTTTCATGCCCATGGCAGGAGGTTGGAAGTGGATAGTATTTAAGGTCCCTTCCTTGAGACTCTACATCTTCCATGGGGTTTTCACCCAACATGGTTTGCACATCCCCCACCCCAAATCACCCCATAGCCACTTCCTACCTTCTTCTTGCTTCCAGAGGCTGGGAGGGTGGGTATGGGGACAGCTCAGTCCCCACCAGGGGACAAAGCCATCACCCATGGAATCTTCACCCTACATGGTTTGCACTGCATTGGTGTCCTCCACCCCAAAGCATCCCATGGCCACCTCCTACCTTCTTCTTGCATCCAGAGGATCCCAGTGGTTCCAGCCAGGACTGAGGCCACACACACCAGCCCGCAGGTGTAGGCACTGAGCCACCTCCACAGCTCCCCCCCTATACACACCCAGAGTGGAGGGGGGTGATGGCTGTGTCCCCTGCTGGGGGCTGAGCTGTCCCCATCCCTCCCCCCCAGCCCCAAACTCACTTATCCGAAGCTTCTCAGACTGACAGACAGGAAAAATTAACCCCCAGGCTGAGATGGCAGAGAAGACCACGGCCACCACTGCCAGTCTCAGAGCGTCCTGCAGGGCTGGGGACAGACCTGGAGAGAAAGCAGGAGTCAGGCCACCAGCAGGACCAGCACAGGTGGCTCCAGGGATGGAGCTGCTGGGCTCCTTCATCACCAGGCTGGCTTCAGTTGGCCAAACCAGCTCTCCCTGCTGCTCCATATGGTGGCCAACTGGGCTGTGTGGGGTCCCTGAGCTTCCCACTCACCATCCCCCCTTTACAGAACCACCCAATGCTCTGGGTTGGAAATTACTTCAAAGACTCCAATCCCCACCAGCCCAGGTGGCTCCAAGCCCCATCCCATCAAGTGGCCTTGACCCCCTGCAGGGATGGGGCAGCCACAGCTTCTCTGAGCAACCAGAGTCAGGAGCTCTCACCACTGCAGGGTCAACCTCATTTCCCAAGGGCTGGGAGTTCTCTCTGTGATTGCTCCTGTCCTCCAAGAGTCATTCTCAGCCCTACACAGGCTTGAACCTCCAGCATCCTCCACAGGAGATGACACAACCGTATTAGGAAACAAACAAACAAACAACTTGGCCAAGAGCCACCACTTGGAACCTTCTCCAAGAGGGAACAGCCCATCTCCTGCTAAGGCTGGTGCCTTGGTGGGGTGAGAAACTGGGAATCCCCACTGATAAGGAGCTGATGTCAACAGCACATGGATCACAACCTCATGGGAGGGTGATCAGAGCTTAGGAGATGGAAGCAGAGGGATGGATCTCCCCAGGGAAGGGAGGGAGAGCAGGTAGGGTGGTGGGAGGTGAAAGCCCAGCAGTGGTCACCTGTGACAGTGACGTTGAGTGAGGTTTCCTCCCAGCTTATCCCATTGCTGGCGTTGCAGGAGTAGGAGCCACAGTCTGACTTCTTGGCTGGTCTCAGGTACAAGACACTGTGGCTGCCAGAGAGGTGGAGAGCTCTGCCTGGGGCGAGGGGCTGCCCATCTTTCTTCCAGGAGATGGTGTCCACCTTGCCCTCTGCCACATCACACCACACCTCGCCACTGGCCCGGGCCACCAGGGCACTGCTCCAGAGCTGAGGAGGGGACACAGGTGCTAGAGAGGGGACAAAACCACCAGAACTTCTCTCAGATACAACCTGGAGCATCTGTGGTGAGGAGCTGGGGGGAAATCAGGGCTGTGACTGTCACTGCAGAGCCTCGGGTGCCATCACAGCTGGGAAGTCCTAGTTCCATAGAACACGTTGGGTTGGAAAGACCTTCAAAGGCCACTCCCTGCAGTGACAGGGACATCCTGCACTAGATGAGGTTCCTCAGAGCTTTAACAAGCCTGGTCTTGGATGTCTCCAGACATTGTTGGGAACTCCACCTACATTCTGAGCAACTTCTTCCAGTGTCTCACCAAACCCTGGAGCTCAGATCCCTTCTCCAGAGCCCACAGAGAGATAACAGCACTGCTCTACCCACACCCACCACCCCGTTTTTCCCTCCCAAGGCCACCACTAACCAAGGACTTCCAGCAGGACCTGCAGGCTCTCAGTTTGTCCCACGTTGACTGTGGCTTTGTAGACCCCGCTGTCGCTCTCCTGGACATTCTCCAGCAGGAGGGAGCCATTGGATGGGTAGAAAAGGGCTCGTCCCACGTAGGGAGGGCAGAGGGCTGGGCTGGGGGACCCCCCGTGCTGCTGCAGGATGGGGTGGGAGCTGGTGCCATTGAGGAACTCCCAGTGCACGAGGATGGGGTGGGTGAGGTTTTGGGGTCCAGGAAGCAGCACTGAGGAGCCCACGGCAGCAATTTTCCTCTCTAGGGCTTGGACAGCATCTTGAGAATTCTGAGCCAGCAGCCCTGGGGGATGGAGAAAGCTTGGGAGACCCTTGGGTGCCCCCCAGGTTAAGGACACACAGGTGGCACCCAGGCTGCTTGGTCACAGCCTCTCCCAAAGCCCATAATCCCAGTCTGTGCACAGAAAGGACTTTCTAATCCTACTTTCCACCTCCAATTCCTGGTCTCCTTTGGGGCTAGAAGTGCCCACACCCTCCCAGCAGGTCACAAATTCGTGTCCCTGCCCCCCAAAACACAGAGCAAAGTCTGAGCTTGTCACCAGAGGTGCCAGTGGTGTCCCAGCCCCAACCTGCCCTAGAAGAAGAGCTTTCTAGGAAAGCCAAGCAGAAATCCACTTGTAAAATGGATTATTTAAGTGATAATGACAATAAAAAGGTGAGGCTGAGGTGTTTAAAGCAAGGAGCCTGCCCTAGGCAGGGGGAAGGAAAGCCAGAGAGACAGACAGGCTATTTGTTCATTAGCAGAGAGCAGTTAATTGCCAGGGGCAAACCCAAGAGGCACCAAGGGAGAGGAGAAGGTGCCAGTCTGACCCTTCCACGGCAGAGCCAGCTCTGAGAAGAGCCACCAGCAGCTCTCACAGCCCAGCTTCACCCTTCTCCCTACACCCCATCTCCATCCCAGCCCTGAGGAGCAGACCTTGGGGTGCTTTCACCTCCAACAGCCCCCAAAACTCCCCCCTTGTTGCTCCCACTCGTGGCTCCTCTTGGCAATTTGGCAGCAAAGGGGTGGGGAAGAAAATAAGGGTGAAATCCTGCCTGAGTCCTTTTCATTTCTCATCCCCTGGGTCTTGCTGCTGAGCCCCAAACTGAGGGGTTCCTGGGGAGAGGAAAAGCTCATCTGGCTGAAAAAAACCTCACCCTGGGAAAGCACAATTTATACAGAGAGCAAAAGGCAGAAGAAAAGCCCTGGGTGCAGGTGTCTCTCCCAGCTTTGGCATCTTCTGCAGCTGCACTCTCCAAAGCTCATCCTACAGATGCTCCACCAGGGCTCAGTGACACCTGAAAAAGCCTACAATGCTCTAACCCCAGAAACGTGGTTATGGGTTTCTCTTCTATTTCAGTCTCTTGCCCTGAGAACCTTTGTAAGTTGATATTTTGAGGCAAACAAGGACCACAAAGAGATGGCTGACAACCATGGTCCATTTTCTGTTAGCCCACACATCACCCCCAGTATAAATGTGTCCAGTTCTGGAGCCCCCAAAATAAAGACATTGAGCTGTTGGAGCAGGTCCAGAGGAGGGTCATGAAGATGATGAGAGGGTTGGAGCACCTCCCTTCTGAGGCCAGGCTGATGCAGTTGCCCGCACCGAACTTGGAGAAGAGAAGGCTCAGGGAGGACCTCAGAGGAGCTTCTCAATACCCCCTTTAGGGGGCTACAGAAAGGCTGGGGTAGGACTTCTGAATAGGGTCCAGGCTGGTGGGAGTAGGAATAAGGGATGCAAATTGGAAGAGGGGAGATTTAGAGAGAAGAAGAAAGAAGTTCTTTGCTGTGAGGGTGGTGAGACAATGGAAGAGGTTGCCCAGAGAGGTTGTGGATGCGTCCTCAATCCCTGGAGGTGTTTAAGGCCAGGCTGGATGAAGCATTGAGCAACCTGGTCTATTGGGAGATGTCCCACTAGATGATGTTGAAGGTCCTTTCCAATCCAAACCATCCTATAATTCTATGAAATCTGCCCACTGTGAACTTCTGGCCCCAGCACCATCCCTAATTCTTGGGCTGCTACTTCCTCCTCTGCCAGCTGAGCACAAACACCCTGCCCTGGAGGTAAAATCTAAAAAAAAAAATCCAATCTATGGAGAGCACAGAGTTCATAGCCTCGGGCTCTCATGGGTTTCCAAGCAGTGAAGTGTCCCCCACATCTGGCCCCTTTCCCAGTTACCTGCCAGCAGCACCCAGCAGGTCCCCAGCAGCTCGACAGGATGGTGCAGCAGCATCTGACAAGGATGGGAACGGCTCAGAAATGGTGGCGATTTTAAAACAAACCCTAAAAAATCCCACCCTGTGACTCGCAGAATGGGGAAGGGAATTCAGCTCCTACCGTGTGAGGAGGGACTGGCCTCCTGATGCTGAGGAAGGTGGTGTCGGGGATGGTCTCAGCTTGGGCTTGGTTCTTGTGCCGATGTCTCCTCTCCTCCCTGTTATCTCCTCTGTGGGGATGCTGGGCTGGCTTCTCTCTGCCCTGGTGGCCGCTCCCTGTCGCAGCAGCGGCTCCCAGAGCTCCCCACACCCTTCCCACGGGCATCCTCGGGGGGATGGATGTGCTGCAGCCGCGGGCAGAGCTGCAGAGCATCCCCAAAACAGCCTGGAATAGAGAATAACCCCCCCACACACTCTGCTTCTCCTATTTCCATTCTTGCAGCAGCACAAACTGCAGGGGCCTGGGTTATTTCCATGCCCCGAGGTCAGAAGCTCCATCTCTGTCCTTCTCACAGCTCACCCTTTCTCCCTCAACCCCCCTCATCTCGTTTAAAAGACAAAGATGGTCTAATTTCTCTCCTATAACGAGTGGAAACCCCACTTTTAGACGACTCCGGCGTGTGAATTAGGAACAATATTTAATTTACAGCCAGTTCTGGGAAGAGGGTTTTGGGGTCTTGGTGTTTCAGAGCTCCCTGGATGTGAGAAGGAGGAGGAGGAGTGAGACCTGGTCACCTGCCCCAAGCTGCCAACAAGGGTTATTTCAGCCCAGGGCTCATCAGGTGAGGAAATAATTGTCTAAAGGATGGGAAATTGCTGTGGGTGTTCCTTCAGCCTTCCTTTCTGCACTTCCATCTTTCCACCTGCTGCTGGCTGGAGGATCCCAGTGCTCCTGGTGGGTCTGGAGGCAGAAGGAGGTCCCAACCCTGGGAACATCCAGCTCCATTGCTCTTGGGAAAGGCTTTGCCAAATGCAGGGGGTGCTGGGGAGTGACTTCATTTCCCGAGTCTGGTCACAGCTCTGGGGGCAGCAGCAGCATCTCCAGGAAACTCCTGGGTCACTCTAACCTTTTTTAGACCTAAGTAGGAAGGTGTGAAGAGGAGACAGGATGTTTTAGTGTTTCCCAAAGAAGCACCTTCTGCCTGTTGGGGGCTGCGGGAGCTGCAGAGGGTGAGCAGCATCTCCTCTGCTGCAGCTGCAAACTCCTCCTGAAGGACTCCTGAGCAGCTCCTGCTCTGCCCAGGCCCTGAGTGTGGGATGAGCAAGCCCTGGGAGGGGATTGTCCCTCCTCTGGAAGGCAGGGGAGGATTTCCAGGGATGCTTTCCATGGCACCCGTCCTGTCCCTCAGCCCCAGCTCTGTCCCAGCCCAGGGCTTTCCTGTCCCTCTGATGTCTCTGTGAACTCCTCCAGGGGACAGAGAGGGGCTGTGGGCTCTGTGTCCTGCAGGAGGAAACCCAGCCTTCACTGGGGTCTCAGGGAGAAATCTGAGTCTTGGTGGGGGAAGGGAAAAGCACCCAAAAATTGCTGCTTGTGCCAGGAAGCCCCTGGGGCAGCCAGAGAAACCTCCAGCCCTGGGACAGGATGGGCTCCTGCTGGGACCTGCCAAAGTCCAGGGGGTTCATCCCCTTCCAGGCTGCCCCAGGAGGTGCCTCCCACCCCTCTCCCAACCCCTGCTCTCCCCCAGCTTCTCTTGCTGATGCCCAGTCTGAGACCAGCAGGAAAATGGGTCAAAACCAGTGCAGTGACTTCTTTAAAAGACAATTCACCTTTTTTCTTTGCAACAGCAAACACTCCAGAGCCAGAGCACTTCCCTCCCTGGGTAATTGGTGTTTGCTCTCTCCTTGTCCTTCTCCTCCTCCTGCTGCTACTCACGGTTGTCTACTGGCTGCAGTTTGGGGGTGAGTGGATCTTCTCCTGCTTCTCACCCATCACCTAGGCTTGGGCATCCACAACCTCTCTGGGCAGCCTCTTACAGTGTCTCACCACCTTCACAGGAAAAAAAATTTTTCTTCTTACCTCCACCCTAAATCTCCCCTCTTCCAGTCTGCATCCATTACACCTGGTCCTTCCATCCTGGACCCTATTCAAAAGTCCTACCCCATTCTTTCTGTAGCCCCTTGAAGAGGGTATTGAGAAGCTCCTCTGAGGTCCCCCCCGAGCCTTCTCTTCTCCAGGCTCAACAACCCCAACTCCTTCAGCCTGTCCTCAGAAGGGAGGTGCTCCAGCATCCTCACCATCTTCTTGGCCTCCTCTGGAGCTGTTCAAACAGCTCAATGTCCTTCTTATGTTGGGTCTCCAGAACTTCTTATAGGATTTGTGATGGTTGTGGGACTCCATGAGCTGAATGGTCCCTCCCATGATATCTCCAGGGCTTCCATCAGCAAGGGAGCAGCCCTGGCTCCCCGGTGTGGGACAGAGGAGGCTGCAGCATTTCAGTGCCTCACGGATGATGAAAGTCTCTCTTTCCCAGGTGCCGCTGGGCAGAAGAGGAGGAACAAAGAGCAGCAGGTACTGGGCGAGATCAGGGGTTTGGGTCACAGCTCTCTGTGGTCTGAGTTGAGTCAAAGGGAGCTTCAAGAACCTGGGGCTGGGTGGAAAAGGGGGAAGTGAGTCCATCACCATGAGGGAAGGCAGCAATATGTCCTTCCTGGGAAAAGTAAAAAGAGCAGAGAGAAAGAGGCAGTGAAACCCAAGCTGAGGGGGTTTGGAGAAACTGCTGTGGTGGGAGATGTCTCTGACCTCGTACTGGAGCTGGGTGAGCTTTGAGGTCCCTTCCCACCCAAACCATTCTGTGATTCTATAAGCAGGAGACAGGAGATCAAGTCCTTTCTCTTCCCACCCCTCCGAGTCCCAGCAATGGAGCTGGAGAAGGCTCCAGTTTGTACTTTTTGTGCCTTTCTAGGTCTCATTTGTGGAGGAGCCCCCCGTGGAGAGCTCTGTGGAGAGGGATGTGGACATCACCTATGCCACAATTGCAGAGAGGTTTGAGGATCCCCAGCCCAGACGAGATATGGGGGTGGTGTACTCCACCATCTGCCATCCTCGGCCACCAGGAACAGACCAGGGGATCTACCAGGATGTGATCTGACGGTGGAGCTACCTCCAGCTGGAGTTTTTCTGAAGGAAGTTGAGACTTGTAGCCAAGAGGAAGAACCTACATCCTCTTCACACCTTCCTACTTAGTTCTAAAAAGGGTCTAGTGACCCAGGAACTGCCTATACATGCAGCTGCTGCAGCCCCCAGAGCTGTGATCAGGCTCAGGAAATGAAGTCACTCCCCAGCAGCACCAAGTTCCTGC
>VZTY01006607.1:0-22263 GCA_013400935.1 Turnix velox | reverse complement strand
GATGATCTTTAAGGACCATTCCAACCCAAACTATTCTATGATTCTATGATTCTATATGATGACCTAAAATTTTGTAGTCTTCTCCATATCCTCATTCTCCACAGCAAACCAGTTGCCCTTAAATAAACTTATGCAGGCAAAATGTGCAAAAAATATAGGCATCCCCAATGTTTTCAGGACTGCAGAACCATTGTACTCTCAAATTTTTGTAAGTACTACATGCTTTTTATGACATCTTTAATATCTGTTCCTTTACTTTGTCCCTGTATTTTTGTCATTAGTGATTTTCATGTGTTTTCATTCTGTCTTCCACATTTCATCAACCTCAGTCTCATTTTACAGCTTGTTTTCTGGAAAAAAAACCCTGAGTCATACCTAACAAAAAAAGAGGAATTCATGTAAGGAAATAAGGCTATATGCACTGTGATAGGTCCAAGCAGCATAAGTTCTGGAACACTGGACAAGCTACTCAGAGAGACAGCATGAAAGAAGTGAACTTTCTCTGCTGTTTGTGAAAAGAATAAACGGTCACAGGAAAAGGGTCAAGTTAAGACATCCTTTCAAAAGACCAGCTTGGTGTCAGCAATAGATACAACCTATCATTACAACAAGCAGGAATACCAATAAACGCATTCCCCTTTCCAAAAAAGCCCTTTTGTGACTACTGCAGGGATTGACAGATGATATTCTCTATCATTTGAACAAAGCTCGGATTTGCTCAAAGACATTCCAGACAAAACCTCTGCATTAGAGTGCAGAGACAGGTAAAGAGACTGAGACTCAGAAAACAAATAAAGCATCATTTATGGTTAGAATTAATAATTTGTATACCACAGAGAGCCTTTACACTCAGTCATTAAATGAGTCAAGTCAAACTAATATACATCAGATCAGCCATTACAATGCATCTTAAAATCATATATATATTAAAATAACACTAGCAAAACTAAAATGTGAAAATTGCATAACTGATTAATATTGCATCAAGTTTAAAAGCAACCATATAGTCTAGAAAGCAGCATAAATGTCAGATGAGAGATATTTTAGATGATAGCTGCACTGTTTGGAAAATTCAGTAGTCAGGGCAGGGAGTACACCTGTTGCTAGGGATGACAGAAGAATGGCTAACAAAATAGTCTTATTATCTTTAGCACAAACTATGTTATTTTATGCGTGTACATGGTAGTGTGCATAGTGAAATAACTGAAGAAGTGGCAAACTTCCTGAAGGGAGGAGAGATCGACTGATCAGTTAGCATGTTTGAACCTGATTGCAAAGTGGCTCTGACAGACTGATAAAGAGAACTACTATCCAGGCACCCTTGCCCAGAAGGATGGTAGCTCAAATACAAACCTTTGAAGTTGGGATAAAAAGACTGTGGAAATACAAGCAGAAGGGATTATCCTGGAGGAAGGAGAGGGGAAACAGCTCTGCTTGTCATGCTGATTAAACTCATAGTAATAAGCATGATTCCAAATCCATAAAAAAGACAATATAGCAAAAACAGGAGAGTGAATAACATGCATAATAGATAGCAAAGATCATTGTTACATTACTATCCACAAAATGCATTGTGCTGTTTCCCTTTCATGCTGCACAGCAAGTATTGTCTTGGAATCACTATCAAATGTGGCAGATTCAAGGATCATTGCTTTAATGCATCACAAATTGTGTTACAACTTGCAAGTTAAAATAAATCCTTTGTTTCCACTGTATCTCACAATAGAATGAGGAACATTTAACCAGAGAACATCCAAAAAGTATTAACCACATCTCCACTCCTAAGCACTCCTGTGATGATGGAGTGGAGATACATGTCTCATTGCCACCTACTGCATAGTGATGTTATTATAGTGCATCTTAGTTTCTGCTCATGTCCTTGTCACTATTCCCAATAAAGAAATCAAGGATTTAGGTCTAGAGTTACAGCTATGTTACAAAATACTATATGATTCCATCTCATGTAGGCAGCTGACACATTAAAAGTCATCAGCCCTATAATTTTGTGGTTTTGGTTCCAGTATAAAAGTTAATTTATTCAATTAAAGCTTTGTCTTCTCCTCTGTGACTCCAATATGGCACAGAGCAAATCTTAGATAACAGGAGAGTAAAAGAAGAGATGGTGAACTTAGAAATCTCCTTCAATGCTGAAGTACTGAAATAATATTGCAAACATATAATTAGTGGTTCAATTCACAGCTGAGATCTATAAGCCTGGAAAGAATTTCTATAAATTATACTATCCAGCAGGGGGGGCAAGGAAATGTTGTTTTTAATTTAAAATTAATAGTCCCCCCTACTAGCTTATTCCCAGTCATGCAAACAACAAAAGAATTAAGTAGGCCACTTCCATATATATATATATATGACTGTTTTATGAAATGCAGTTCACCAGAAATTTTTGACTAATCACTTTAGATGAATTAATGTTTGCGGTTTTTTTCAGTGTTTAAAAAAATTACAATATTTATATTTTATGCAACTCAATTTCTTGTTGTAACATTTTTAAAAGGCAATATTGAATGCTCAATGAGTGTTCTGGTTGCATTGCAAAGCAATGGGATTTGCCTATAAATGAAGAAAAAGTATTCTGTCAGATGCAGAAATCACAGAACATACATCAAGAGTATGTTTATGGAATAGGAGCAATGTCACAATATTCTGCAGAACTTTGAAATTGGTATGAAAATGTCTCTAAATTCAGAATATTTGCTTTAAATCTAGTAACCTACACACAAAACCTTATTAGATTTGCTTCAAAGCTTTCCCTAAGAGTGTGTTTTGCTATTTTATAATGTGTGAGTAAAAGCACTCAAATTAGATGTGTTCTAAAATTGTATAAAGGGCAATAGTAGTTTTCATTCCAATACCAAAAACATGATCATCTTTCTTAGAAATCTATTTCCCCTAAAAGTTAAGGATATCTGAAAATGTGTTAATTCAGTTCTTTGTGCTTATTTAAACACTGAAGTACTGGAAAAAAAATGCAAAAATTCCTCTCTTAATTTTTATATTTGATAACCCAAGCAAACAATAAATTTTGTGCTATATAGCTTCTCAGTTGAATCTTACCTTGTTCACCGTGCAAATGAAAAATAATTCTGGCAGCATGATACAAGTGTGGGGATAAGTGCTTTCTAAACTGGCTTTAGTAAAATGGTTGATTCTGTATGACAGCGATATTATATAAAGCTAAATATTTAACTAAAATCTTCAGAAAGATTTTTGCAGCCCATAAAAGGTCATTTTCCATGATTATTTAGTTTATTTCATACCACAAACTATACTACCCCATGCAGTCTTTTCCTTTGCATATTCATTACCTTCCAGTTATGTGAGATTAATAATATGCCTGTCATTCTTAAAAGAAAATGAAACTAAGTAGTTTAGGAAAAAAATAATAAAAAAATAGAAGTTTGATTCTACATTTCCAAATTAACTAAGACTCACACGAAACATAGCATCTTAAAAATTTTTTGAACATATATGAAACCTAAGGCCTCCATAGAATTAAGCCTTGCAGGAGGGGTCAAGGACAACAGGAAGGACTTCTTTAAATTCATTGCGAGTAAAATTTGCACTAGAGGCAATGTGGGCCCACAGATGAATGATGAAGGTGCTGTAGTAACTGAGTATGCGAAGAAGTAAGAGTTAATGAATGCATTCTTTGTGTCCATCTATACTAGTGGAAGTTGTCCTGAGAAGCATCACACACCTGGGACCACAGGGTAAGTCAGGATAAAGGAGGACTGTTGCTTTGGTTGATGACAACTGGGTTAGGGACCAGTTAAGCAATCTTCATATCCACAAATCCATGAGTCCTGATGGGATGCACCCAAGGGTGCAGAATGAGCTGGTGGAAGTCATTGCTAGGCCACTCCCCATCATCTTTGCTAACAGAAAGGAAAAGAAGGAGGACCTGGGTAACTACAGACTGGTAAGCCTTATCTCCATCCCTGGAAAGGTGATGGAGCAACTTATCCTTGGTGCTGCCTCTAGGCACACTAAGAATAAGCAGGTCATTAGGATTCACCAAAGGGCAGTCACGCTTGACAACCTGATTACATTTCATGAAGACATAACCAAGTGGTTGGATGATGGTAAAACAGTGGACATTGTCTATCTTGGTTTCAGTAATGTATTTGATACTGTCTCCCACAGCATCCTTGCAACTAAACAGCAGCCCTCAGTTCAAGAAGGACAGAGAACTGCTTGAGAGAGTCGAGTGCAGAAACACAAGGATGAAAGTATTGGAGCATCTCCCTTATGAGGAACAACTGAGTGAGCTGGGTCTCCTTAGCTTGGAGTAGACTGAGAGACGACCTCATTAATATTTATAAATATGTAAAGTGTGAGCATCAGAAGAATGGATCCAGGATCTTCTCAGCGATGTCTAACAATAGGACATGGGGCAGTAGGTGTAAGCTGGAACACAGGAGGTTCCACAGAAATATTCAAAAAAAGATTTTTCATGGTGAGCATGACAGAACACTGGCACAGGCTGCCCAGAGAGCTTGTGGTTCTCCTTCTCTGGAGACATTCAAAATGTACCTGGATGCATTCCTGTATGACCTGGTCAAGGTATTCCTGCTTCAGCAGAGGGATTGGACTAGATGATCTCTTGAGGTCCCTTCCAATCCCTCTCATTCTGTGATTCTGTGAATAGAACATATGGATTAACAGCAGAATTTATCTCAGCTAACCTTAGAAAGGTATTTTTGAACCCAGTTCTGACCAGCAGAGACATGAATTAAAAGGAGATCAATTTAATCAGAAACTGCAAAGAAAGAGGAATTCCTTTAGTACCTTAAAATATAAAGGCATCTATGTAGTACATGGTACAGGTTACTGGCGAGGACTGCTAAATCTTTGAAGGTATGTTAATCTATTTCTCTATATGATACTGTTTAATGTATTTTGGAGAGGAATTTTAGCTTTGATTTGTTTGAGGAATTGTTTGTTTGTGGGTATTTCAAGCAACATAAAATACTTTATGAACAAAAAATCAAGAAATAAGGAAGAAGTTACTAACATCACCATGTAGAATATGTAGAAAAGTATTGTAGAAATTGCAGAGAACTGATAAGTAGACACATGAAAAGGGGCAACATGCAGAAAGCAACACAAGATTGGGAAAATGAGGCAAAGACAAAGGGCGGGGTAAGGCAAAGAAAGAGGAAAAATATTAGTGGTAAAGGCTAACAGAAAATTCCTAATGGTAAGCAGGAATAAGAGATGAGTTCATTGCAAATAAAAGTTCAACAAAGATAATTTCTTAGAAAGCGAGTTCATTAGTGACTGTTTTTCATCCAGTTCTTCCACTAGATGCCTCTAATAAAATGAGTCATGTTCTTATACTGATGTTTCCTAAAAAAAAAAAATAGCAAAGCAGAATCTGAAAAGTCTTCCAGAGTCTACTCAGAGACACGGTGAAGCAATTTGTCCAGAGGATATCTAGGCCAAATATCCTCCCTTACTTGCCCCATGTTCTGTCCAAACCAACTGCCAAATTAATTTAGTTATGCCTCCTGAAATTCGCAGGGCCAAGCTGAGCTCGTGTTCCCAGAGTGCTCATTTTTAAATTGATACAGTAAATACATAATATGAATGAAATAAAATGACAACAAAATAAAGGAACAAGGAATATTAGAACAAAAAATGAGTGACATATTTAAATAACAAAATTAGGAAAAACAACACAATGAAAGCACTATTGTTTGAAATAGGCTTCTGTTGACCAGAAGTCCATGTATATTTTCAAAATGAATGCTTTTTAACCACAGAGGAGGTGGAGTTATATTTTGGAGTACAATGACAAGGTATTTTACCTGAAAAAAAATTCCTTTAAAAAAAAATATTGACTAGGATAAATCTGTGGCAATTTTTTTCAGCCATCATAGTACTGTCCCTGGAGCACTGTCACTGACCTTTCCAAGGATGGAGCTCACACCTAGATTTTCCATAAATAGTCAACTAGCTGGTGGGTTTTGAATGTCTTAGAGAAGATACTGTAACTGTTTTCATTCAAACAACTCCCACTGTCTATCTCTAGTATCTATTCTATTTCTTTGAATATGCCAGTTAATACATTTATTGTGCTTATGACTAAAGTGTATCTTTTTAAAATTTTAAATATTTTTTCACATTTAATAGTATTTTAGGACAATATTTTCAATCAGTCAATATTTACCTCTACTTATGTGCAGAGATACAGCAGTAGTTGTCCTTTCTTTGTCAGAAAAGCCACTTGGGAGATTCACTTCTGGTTTTCTTTTTTTTCCTTTCCTTGTTAGTTTGCTTTTCTATTTGAATATGTGGCAGAAGCAAGAGCCTATGGTCTCACCTAGGTCTTTTATTAAAAATGTAATTCTGCCAGCTGGCATGTCTGAAGTGAAACTTACTAAATTCTTTTTGAACACATTATTTAAAGTAAAACAGCTGAAAGTAGAAAAATTAATTTGCAGCTTATCAAAAGCTGACATTTGGTTGAAAAACTGCATGAGAATAGAATTTGCATGAATTACTCACATCATTTGCTCTTCCCTTTGCTTTGTTTTAGTTATTATTGGTCTTCTCAGTATGTTTCCTTGTTATGGTAAGCTGACTGCAACTTTTGCAGTGTGAGCACTGGTCAATTCTATCTTTTGAAAACATGTTAAGATTAACATTTACAGGTTTTTTTCAGGGAGCTTTCAGCCAAATCCTTGGAAAAATTATGCACAGTCTTTTCCAACTTCCAAACTGCAATTAAACTCTGTGGTACTTATGACACTACAGATTCTTTTGTTTTCTTGGTTGCCTGGGGGTTTTGTCTGCTCTTGAGCCAAAGATTTGTATGAATGAAAAAAAAATTTTTGACTAAATGCTACAAATATAAAACTAAAATGAGTAGTAGGAAAAATTACAGATAATCATTATGTAAAGAAGTCTGGTGAAATGATAAAATAAATATATAAATCTGAAAAACCTACTCCTTTTATGAATGTCATATTTCAACCTCACTGAACAATAAGGAACCACTCAGCTGCACTCTAAACACCAGAGATGTGTGGGGGAGAAGTGGATTGGGGGAAATGGGAATAGGAAGAAAGAGTCATGGCTTATTGCTTGAGACAAATGCTGATTAACAGAACTGCAAAGGGAAAAAGAAAACAATAGTGACACTGGCAGAGGAATGTGGAAACACAATTACTGCAACAACTCTCACCAACCAGACCCTGAGGTGATTTCCTGGCCTCTCCCCTAGCAGTACCCNAAGAAAACAATAGTGACACTGGCAGAGGAATGTGGAAACACAATTACTGCAACAACTCTCACCAACCAGACCCTGAGGTGATTTCCTGGCCTCTCCCCTAGCTACAGACAGTGCATGGTTCACATGGGCTCCTATCAGAGGTTATGGTTCAAATTTCATACATTTAATACACAAGGTTCTTAAAATATTATATTGGAACGCTGATATGACTGCAATCATTCGACTTAATTCAAACCACAAATTCAAACCACAAAATATTGTCCAGTTTTTAAACACTCAATTTATGGTTTGAACAGCAAACCATTTTACAGCAATTCTGATTGAAACCCCACAACAGTCATCCAGCTATTGGAGTTTCATTAATATTCCAACATGTATTATAAAAATGAAATCTCAAAAAGAAAATTATAGCTAATAATTTGAGAATTTTTACTAGCATATTTTTAGCATATCTGTACTTCTAGATCAAGCTTTTACTTCCTGTGAAGTATGATTTGATATCTGAAAGTACAATTACAATCTACAGACTCTAGAATGGATTCGTTGTCATTTGTTTTTTTCTATACTAAAAATTACAGTCAGTGTATATTTCTGTAACAATATTTCGCACTCCACTGAAAATACTAGTTCTATATCCATTGCACTTTCTATTTTGAGATGTGCTATCAGTGAGATTTGTGGACTAGAAAAGAAGGTACATGTATATCATCCAAATTAGACAGCAAATAATCTAGAAATCTAAATAATAATTTACAAATATATTCCATTTCACTGTTTGATTTTTTCTTTAAATATTTAACAAAATTTCGTTGTTTTCTGATTGGAATGGATACCAGTATTCTGCTTACTTACACAAATCTTCCTTCCTGAAAATATATGAAAAGTCTTAATGATAAATACTTTGGTTAATATTCCTTATCAATTTTTTTACATTCTCTTGTCAATATATACTTATTTCCAATCGAATCTTTGAACTAAAATTTGGCATATAAATTTATGAAAAGTCTAGCCTTAAAAAGTATTCCTTACACAGATTTTCATATTTCTCTAAGTTTTATTTGGTTCTTTATTTTTTTCTAAAAAAGATGACAATAAAAGAAATAAGAAAAGACCAATTTTTTTAATAAAGCTACTAATAGTGCTTGTACAGAATTTAAATTGATGATGGAAAACTGATGAAGTCAAGGCTAACTTCTGGTAATATGTGCCACACCTATTTCTGGGCCTCACTGTATTTTCCAGCGCTATTTTTTATCTCAGTCTTAGAATCAATAATTCATACTGAAATCTGTTTTATTTATGCTGTATTTTTTTCTATATTTCATTTTGAAGTTGTGATTTTCTTCTTCCTTACATTTGTGTCTCACTGAGAACCCCCATACATGGATACATATAGAGGTATGATTTGGTTTGTAAAGATTCTTTCTGCTTATGTATTCATGGACTTAATTCATTCTTGAGGGAGAACAACTTACTGGGCAATAGCATACTTTACAAATAGATGCAAAGGATGATGACGTCTCTGTCTAAAACTATGTTACATTAATAGTCAGGTCTGAATATTCAAAAATACTTAGGTTTTGAGCAAGACAAGTCAGCAACTTTATTTCAAATATTCAAAATGTTTTAAAATTCTGCTTGTCCCAAATAGTTTCCTCAAGAGTAAAATACATTAAATTATTTAATATAAAAAAGATGAAGCAACATGGTAACAATGAATTACTATTACTTTAATAGTTGTTTAGAGTATACTCTAAGTAAATAGATACATGAAAAGCTTCTCTTAATGCAATATTACAATTGCAGCCTTTTCATTTATACAAAAACTTGTGCAAAACTAGCTTCTGTTTCTTACAACCTGCCTTTAAACCACAGATGTGATGAAAGCTAAGAAAAAATCAGTTTTTGATAAAATGGCTTTCAGCCTACTATGTTATTTTGGATTAACAGTAACAAAACGAAACAATTAATGCTTGTATTAACAGTAACAAAAATGTTTAGAAATTGAAAATTGCCTGTATTAGAATTCTCTTCAGGTATCCTTTTGAGAATCTAGTGAGACAATACTGTCTTTTGAATTATTTGGCTTATGACTTGCAGGAACTTACAAATATCTTAAAACATATGAAATATAGATCAATTATTCTGGATTAAAACTTAAAGATTCTGAAACCAGTGAGTCTTTGAAGACCTCAAGCCAGTAATCAGTCTCTATTTGGTCAAAGTTTAGGACGAAAGTTAATCAGAGTATACAAGTTAAAAATAACAGAAAATAACATTTACAGCACTACGAAGCTAGTTTGTAATTATAGATGTTAAGCACAATCATGATATACAGTAATCACTTAAATTGAAGAATTCTGTTTTTGATCAAATACCTTCTTGCCCAAAGCTATTGGAAGAAATACCTTGTAGGTATTCTCTTGCTATTTTCCTTCTGTTTTCCTAAAAAATAGCATTTTCAGAAATGTTAAAGGGAAGGGGAAGGGGTGGAGGTCTGGGAGGATGAGGAGAACATTAAAGTGAATTTTCTATCATTAAAGTGAATTTTCTATCATTAAAGTGAATTTTCTCTCATCAACCAGCTTGAAAAAATTTGCATAAATACTGTTTGTATTAATCTAAAATGAAAGTCAAAAAGTGAATGTGACATTATGCTTGGAAGCCCGTCACTGCTTTGATATAAAAAAGGTAATTTATTTTCCTTAAAAGCATGTAATTTTTCTCATTCCTGAGTTAGCTATAAGCACACGCATATTATCCTTCTGTGTAACTTATTCCTCTCATTCACAAAGTCTTTTAAACTGATGTGCTCTCCAGTCACTTGGTTCTTACTGTTGCTCTGTTCTTTTAATCCTTTTACTTCAAGATTCAGATTTATATTGGATCAGAGAAAACTAGGATAAGAATTTCCTCTGCTAACACTTTGTAGCTTTCAGGTCAAGCTTATATCAGTTGTAACATTAATGTCAAAGTGCAGAAACAGACCTTGAAAGATCATTTGGCCAATCGTCTTGACTCGGAACAAGGACAGTAAACTATCAGCATAATACATGAGATCTATCCTCTTCTGATGTATCTTCGGCAATGGAGATTTAATAGCACCCACAGGAAAACTATTGCACTACTTACTGGTTCTTCTTATTACCACGTTTTCCTGGTGTCTAACCTAAATCTTCCTTGCTGTAATTTAAGCAAAGTATCTACACCAGATATGGAGAACTGATGATTTTCTTTCTTTTTGAAGCAGGCTTTTGTAATTTCTACGACTGTTATCAGGGCTCCCTTGAGTTACATATGTTGCAGAAAAAATGTTCTTTTATTTCACCCTTTCCTTCAGCTTTCTACATTTAGATCTCTAAACTTTGCTGCTCTCCTCTGGACCTTTGTCTGCAGGTCAGATCAACACTGAAGAACAGTGCTTTAACACTTCATTCCACTGGTGTTATCAAAAAATATATCATTGTGTTACTTCACTGAAATCCTCATTCACTGGTAGAAGTACAGAAGTGTAGTAGGTCTAAAAGGAACATGTTCAGAATACTTTTTGATATATGCTGATGATTTGGAAAGGAGCTTTTTCTTTCCAACTAAAGCTTATGAAAAATAACTTGTTGGTAAAAAATTAAATTGCTATTTTAAAAGCTCTTATGTGTTTCTTATGTGTTTATTTGAATTAAAATATATTCACCAACTGATTAGATATTCCTTCATGATAAATGCTGTGTAGTCTTTATTGAGGACATCAATACTGCAATCCCTCTTGAAATGACCTCTCATATAACCTTTTGTTTGTAATACAAAACTTAAAGATCTGCAGTGATCCGTATCAATTTTAAACCATTAGGAATGGTGTTTTCCATCAGTTTAAACCCTAAAGATTGTCTAATTTCTTTTCAGAAAGGAACACTGCATCTAAACTGCAACATTGCAACACCCTTTACTTTGAAGTTTGATCAAAGAAAGTAGAAATTAGCTGCCACAACCAAAAAGGAACAGGAAAGAAACCAAGTCTTGCTGCTTCACCTGAAGAAATCCAAGGTAAAATCTGGCTCTCTGAAATCTGTCAGAGGAAGAAGCCCTGCATGGCTCCAGTGAGCACAGATCTATGGGGCCTGACATTTCCATCTGAGTGCTCTTGAGGCATCTACTGTCAGTCATGATCAAGAGTCTTGAGCAAACAAAATAAAAGTTCAGATTCAGTTTTTCTCTCTTATTTTGAAGTTTTGACCTTGCTTTTCAATACCTGAACCTTCAGGTTCTGGAGTCAGAAAATACTTAACTGGTCGCATTAAAGTTTGGGATTTTTTAATCATTGGAATGTATTTGCAGGTGATTTGAGTCAGAAAGTTGCTGATGGATATGATAATGCCATTTCTCCGCAGATGAAAATGGTAAAAAATCATAAAAGCAAGTGAAGTCATGTATTAAACCAAATACAAATTATAGCACAACGATAAGCTAGGGATATATATAACACAAGGCAAGAAAATTGTGGCCTCTTGACTCTGTCTTAGAATAATAGAATCATAGAATAGTTTGGGTTGGAAGGGACCTTAAAGATCATCAAGTTCCAACCCCCCTGCCATAGGCATGGACACCTCCCACTAGATCAGGCTGCCCAGTGCCAGGTCCAGCCTGGTCTTGAACACCTCCAGAGAGGGGGCATCCACAACCTCTCTGGGCAACCTAAATCTCACCTCTTCCCATTTGCATCAATTACTCCTAGTCCTGCCATCCTGGACCCTATTAAAAAGTCCCTGGGAACAGGACAAAGACAGCAAAATGAAGCCCCCAACTCAGATTTTTAACTTTGTTGGATTTGGAAGTGATGACACAGCACAACCCACACATCCCCAGCCCTGCGCGCCTTGGCCATCGCCATGGTCCCAGTGATGTGGAGTGACAGGGCTGTGACATCACAGGTGTCACCAGGCACCGAGCTGTGACCTCAGCACAGGGCTCCCTATAAAGCAGAGGACACCCCAGCCTGGCCAACAGTGGATGGTGGAGCGTGCTCCCAACAGCAGCAGCAGCTCTGTCCTCTCCTTGCCTTCCTACTGCTGAGAGCTCAGCTTGTCCCGGCCGCGCACAAGGAGAGGAAACCGTCCCTGAGCGGCCATGCCCAAATAAAATGATACCTAGCTCAGGAACATCAAGCCTTTGTGATCCTACAATGCAAATAACAAAACCTTATATTTCTATGACTGCATTCCTCTTCATACTGCATATGCATCTTGGGTTGCACAGGTAAGAAATATCCACATCTGCATGACAGTATTGATGCTCTCTGCATTATAAATGTACCTCAGAGGAGCCACCAGTGACACACTGACACCCCATGGCTGTGATGTACCATTGGGGATTTCCTGTGCCTGCAAACTCTAGGGGTCATGGGAGATACAGGGTGTTCATCCCTGGTAATATTTCATTTCCATACCCTCCTTGCTCCTGACTCAATTCCCCTCTCCCTTGCTATGTGTTTGCTTCTAGGTATGCTTCTGCATCTTCACTTTGGTAATAAAAATTCCCCTGCAGGAAAAGACTTCCCCTAATGTATTCTATCTCTACCAAGGACAAATGCTGCAAGCAGGGAAAGTTTCCATTAACTGGCAGGATGAGCAGGATGAGCACTGCCAGACACAGACTCAGCAGCAATAAAACTGGCAGCTCCTTCCCTCCTGCATCCTAAAGAGCTTTCTCATCATAAGAAAGGGCAATTATTGTGTATTTTGAATCTAGCTACTTCAGCTAATAACATACCACATTTCCTGATGCCTGCATGAAGACAAAAAGAAAAAACTAACTCACCTCCAGGCCTGAGTCCTGGAAAAATGAAGTCAGCTGCTTCATCCACAGGGCTAAAAGGACTTTGATTTATTTAACTTCATACCTGGAGATTAGAAAAATAAAACAGAAAAGGAAGATTAAGATATCAGAGATATCACATGTAATAAAATAATAGTAAAAAGACATATGCATCGTTCTTCTTTTTCATACAGCTCAGCTCACTTACGTTTTGTATGTGAATTCACTATGGTCTGGTAATTAATAGTGGGGATTACCCCACTACCCCATCAATCATTATAGTACACAGAAAGACATATAAATTAAATGCATTAGCATTAGGACTACACTGCTCTGCAGTAGGAAATACATTGTCTGGTTTCCTTGGTGATTTTTACAATGTCAGAAGCAAAAAATTACGTTTCTCATACTTCATCAGGAAGAGCACCAATGTGAACAGAACTATTAAATTATGAACCCCTTGTCAAAAGAAGAATGTGCCCTCAAAAATATCACTGGTGGAGTTCATAGAACTTGCTTACTAATATTTGAAAAACTTACTAGATTACCTAATCAGAAAATTCCTCACCAAATCTAATAATTGATCTAGAATAATGCTATGGAATTGCATGACAATAAATTGTACCTCAGTATCTTCAGATTGATAACGTGTCTCAGTAAGAACTAACTGGCCTCTGTATTAATTTTTATAAAACAGTTACTCATACAATGACTAAAAACTAGGTATTTTTAAAGAAAATATATTCTTTTAGCTTCAGGCAAGCTCTTTTCATCTTAATGGCTTTCTAAAACAGACAATATTTGCAATTTATGTCATAGCCTACAATTCTAATATCTCAAGGAGGTTTTTTTAAGTTTCATATTTCTGCACAATATTCATTATGAAATTTTTGAAGCATTTTACATGCAATCTCTCTTTTGCTCTTCATCTACTGTAACATCATTGGAAACAACTAGATTTTATTCTCCTCTTTTCCTTTTCCCCAAAAGACACAACCTAATTTCATCTTCCAGGGACATGAAAGTAGTATCCATCAATATACCAAAGAATCACATCCCATATTAAATAGAGCAACAGAAAAATCAAAAATTATGTCTTTTTAAAATTGCTGATAGTGAAATACAACATAAAAATTGCATATTATTTCTAATTCCTTAGAAGAAAAGTATTTCCATAGCCCAGTGCATATTTTTCGCCTTATAATTTAATGAATTTTAATTACACAATCTACAGAAGTAGAGGGTACCCATATCACTTGAACATTATCAGAGAGATTTTATACCCAAGGTGGTAACCACTCAACATTTAGGCTAATTTATAATACTGCCACTGTCATTTACTTCACTCGCTTCACAACCTTCTTCCCTGAGTGATCAGACCTTTAATTTCCCTGTAATATGTCTCTGCCTTAGCAAATCAGGATATGCATTGCAAATCAGAACAGTTCCTACTTTAAATTTTACATAGCAGTCAAAAATGGTGAACTTATAAGTTATACAAGTAATATGTAACTATTAATACTACCTAAATTGATTTTCTTTTCTCTGAGAATACTGATCAGATTGCTGGATACAAGCAGTATGGAAGGGATATTGACGTAGATATTTGGAGATTTATTCTTCTGAGAATAAAAGATAGAGAATGTAATTTCTCTAAATTTAGAGTACTTGACTGTAAAGGAAATCAAAAAAGACAATAGTCGATCCCCCAAAACAAAGAAGTAAAAAAGGAATAAACACATACAATGATGTAGTTATCATGTAATGCCAATGGAGTACTTTGCCATATCCTTCTAATTCTTAAGTAGTTCAATTCATTTTAAAGTGATATTTTGTTATTAATGTGGGAGCAAACATGAAGTTTTAAAAAAAGGCTAAGATAGAAAAAGCTGGGTAAAATTTTCACAAGGAGTCTCAAAGTGATCAGCATATTTACAATCAAGACTGATACTATTTTCATAGATGTCATGCAGACATAGTGGTACTCAGCCCTGTCCATATCTGTTCAAAGTAAATTTTGTCTTACCTCTATTACTCATTTTAAAGACTCATGAATTATATTACACAGAGATAAACTTCTAGAATTAGACTTCTCTCAAGGTATTGGTTCTTTTTAATGACAACACATGACAAGGGGGACATAAACTACCATTCAACCTAGAAACTGCCACTGGATCAGCTTTAGCTGACTTCTGAGATGAATTCTAAAGTAAGTCATTGAGTAAGTCCAGAAGCTTATCTCAGATTGATACAGTTCAAATTCACAAGGGAAAAATAAAACTGTATCAAGTTTGGGTGATAAAATTACACAGTACAGAACACAATAGGGTCTGACTAGAGCAGTACTAGAAGGAGGAAAGTTAATCAGGCAGCCACAAGGCCTTTAGGGGCAGGACTGAAGTAAAATGTGCCTCCATACAGTACTGTTTAACAGCAAGAGCATTTCTGAAAGCACAGTTCAGGTGAAATAGTTCAGGAAATTTCAGTGGTAATGATAACAAAAATATAATTGCTCCTAAACAGCATGAAAGAACAAGAGTATTTATAAGGTAGTGTATACCATGAGGTCAAACGAGGAATTATAAGAATGATAGAAAGCATTACTTGAAATAATCCTAGATGCTTTGACAATATATCTTATCAGTTACTTTTCATCTAAATGCATAAAGTCTTGATAGGAGAAGTAAAGATTATTGACAAATCAAATTGGAAAACTAGAAAATTTGAATTTTAAAAGACAGATGAGCACTTTCTGTACAGTGCTTAACGAGATGCAAGATCCTTTGAACGGTAATTTTTTAACAATTATTTTAAGGAAAGTGCATCTAAACTGAGATTTATCCTTTGACATTAAAGCTCTCCTCATTCAAGATCTAGAGTGTGCTTCTAAACTGAAGTACTATATAGGCACATTTTGGAAAGAAGAGAAGGGCCTAAATGTACCATAACAGCCAGAAAAAAGATTAATTAAAATGTAAATATTTTTGTGGAATGAGCAAACAATAGATAGGTGATGTAATTATTTTTCTCCTTCAGTATGAAATGGAATCCCAGAGATCTTCTGCAGCTCTTGCATTTAAAAAGAAAATCCATCTCTCAAGAATAGACTTACAGACTTTTAACACTGCTAGGTTTTCCTCTGCATACCAAGTTGCAGTTGAATACTCCAGATTTCAGGTTCAAAGCTGGATTATTTGTATAAAAAATCAGGTTTATAGCACAATTAATTACTTTTTCCATAATGTCATCATCTCTCCAACTAGCTTTCCTTAGTTCACAATCCTCAGTGATTCTTAAGCTGTAGTCATGGATATAACTACTGTCAAGTGCTAACTAGCAATTTCTGATGAGCAGGAGAGGGAAGATAACCTTTTATACCAGTCATGAGCTGGCAATTTGACTGACAGCAGAACTCCACTTATTGCTTGCTTTGTGTTCAACCACCCATATCCTCTCTACTTCAGAGGCAGCTGTTGTGGACTACTCAGAAAGACACAAGTGTGGTTCCATGTTGTTCACTGTCTATGATTGTGTAGCTAAACCAGCATAATATCAAAATTCTGAGATATCACATTTGAAATCATTCTGATTCTGGCAGGGATAGGATTAATATTCCCTAGGCTTATTTTAAAGTGACATCCCATGCAACTATGACTACTCTATAACTGGAGCTTGCCTGGGGAGGGGACAGTAAGTCACTGCTGTGGAGTGGGCTAGGGTATCTCAGAAACATCTGTGTAATTATGCTTCTGCATTATTCTGTCCATGTAATTGTTGTTGTTTTATTTGCTTGCTGTTTTGTTAAACTGCTTTTGTCTCCACCTATGAGTTTGCCTTTTTTTTTACAGTTCTCTCTCATTCTTCCCTCACTCCTCTCCAGTGCTGCAAGTGTTGAAAGACTGTTTCTTTGCTGTAAACCATGACAGAAATCAGTTACAAACACATGCTTAGTCTCCCTCTCTTTCATCCTTCAATGATTCTTAAAATACTGCTTTCACAGAATGTAAGTCAATTTTGTAATCTGTAAAGAATGTAAGTCACCTGCAGTTGCTTGACCTTGGCTGGCTGCCAGGGGCCTGCCAAAACGCTCTCTCATTCTGCCTCAACAAGATACAAGAAAATAAGAAGGAAAAGTTTATAAGTTGTGGAAAACACAGGGAAATTGCTAATGGGCAAAACAGGCTCAACTTTGGTACATTAGTGTATTACCAATTAAAAATAAAATAGGATTCTGAGAAACGAAGACAAAAATGCAAACACTTTCCTCCCAGCCTGCTCAAGTTTACTCCTTCATTTCCAGATACCTCCCATACTCAGAACTACATGGAGGAAATTGAGGGTATGCTTCATCCCTAACAGCTCCTCTCTGCTGCTCCTTTCTCCTCACACTTTTCCCCTGCTGCAGCAAATTATCCTTCCTGAAGTCCTTGAGGAGCAGAGTAGTCAGTCTATATGCCTCCTAGCCACAGTTCCTCCCAGCCACAGTTCCTATCACAATTTACCCTTTGTCCCTTTACCATAAATTACAAAAGAATTTCTCCAGTTATTCCCCTCTCTAGCGAGGTTCAATCCATGTTTTGCCTGTCACCTTTATCAGTTACTATGTATACCCCTCTGCACCAACTAAATGACCAACAAGATTCCTTGTCTCTGCCCCTTGTCAACAGGGAAACATTGTTTTATTATACAGCTGTTACATGTAGATATTATAAAATTGTGGTTCCATTAGCATGCATGAATATTATTCAGATAAATTTTTCATACGCTGGCAGGAGACAAGATTCTTTCGTACAGTGGTTAATAGATGAACTTGACATATTACGAATTTATAATATCAAATATATTTTTCAAAAGTCATACACATAAAATACATGATACAAATTTGTAAATTTTGTACTTCAGGTGAAATAATTGTTCAGTTTAAGACTTTATCACCAAACACTGTACACTAAAATGAGTTTTGAAATTACAGTGGTACAGCAAGTTCCTCAATTTGATCCATTTATGCAGATGCACAGATTTATAGTGAGTTAAGATTTTCATTTTAAGTGGACTAGATGTATGATTCAGTCCAAATTTTATTTTCCCAGACTTTTAAAATTATTCCAGCAGTACAACCCTTTTTATGAGCCATTTTAAGGCTTCTGTTCAAAATCCTCTCAGAAATCAAATCAGAATTTAGAATGACTACAGAAAAAAATGTTGACTTAGATATACACATGTACTCACATAAATGCACACAGTGTCATGTTAAAAGGCAAAGTAGTTTGGCAGAAAATAATCCCCCTTGCATTCCAAACACTCCTCATTGATGTAGAAGGCTAGGTGCAGCTGGGTGTAAATTCTGAATGGTGCTCAATTTGCTCCTATTAGTCCAGTCACATCTAATACATTAAACTATTGTGAATCTGGATACACTAGTAGTGGACTGCACATTTAGTCTGTTCATGTTCATGAACTAGCACAGCCACACTTGGATGTTTGGTCACATCCAGGCAGTGAAGTTTTATTCAAGAGATGGAAACACAGGTTCTTAAACATTGTCAGTGATTAGGCACTGAGCAGCATGACCTAGTGGGAGGTGTCCCTGCCTATGGCAGGGGGCTTGGAACTCTATGATCTTTAAGGTCCCTTCCACCCTGAACTATTCTGATTCTATGATTCTATGCTTCTATGATTATGACACTTCCTGCAAAGCAGATGCAAACAGAAGAACTGTTAATTGTAAAAATGTGCAAAAAATTTATAACAACACAAACTGACTGTTAATGTAAAAAAAGTAACTCTCCAGAGAGATTTCTCATTTTCCTAGGAAATAGCACAAACATTGCCCAAGAGCATCCATACCGGGAAGGGGAGAAGAGCCTCGGCCCACTGACCAAACCCAGAAATTGAAGAAAATTTATGATGTTATCTTTTCACAATGGTGCCTTCTCCTCATATCATCCCTCTCTTTGGCCCTTTTTTATACTATCTTATACATTTAAGGTGAAGTTTGAGTGACTCTAGTGATCAATGCCTTTATTATGATTGGAGTAAAATTCTCTTGCATCTCATTTATTTGTAGTTTACGAAAAATTCAGGGTGCAGACTCAAGCAGAAACAAAGTCACAGAAAGGACATAATTTTGTCAAGATCCGGCAGATCTGTCAAGTTCTTGTCAAGATCTGTTGGCTCTGGGTACCAAAGGTATAACTTATCAGACTTACTGTAAACCAGTAAGATACATTATTCCAATGTATCACCATAGAATCTGGCCGCAGAGTCTCTACTATGCTCCACACTTTATGCTGCCTTGCAGGGAACCAGAATGGAATTGATTTCTCACATATTTTTTGCAGTCACATTCCAGCCTGGATATCTGTTCTTAATGTGTGGAAATGCTAATTTTCAGTATTTTTTAATTTCCAAGCCACATCTGTAATTATTCCGCAATACACTTACTTGCTATATATATTGCAATGCTTAGGTGTTCAAAATACAAATAAGCTATAAAGGATATACTGCATTTATACGTACCCTACATATGTGTAGATATATTTCAAATCTTTTGAAACATTCATATATATATATATATATGTACACACAACTTCCATAGATGTAGCTATAGAATGACATACATACCCTACACATAGACAGATATAAACTCTCTATAGAGTGTCTGAATGCCTATAATACACATGATGTACAACTTAGCATTTCAATAGATTTGAAATTTGTAGGAATGGAAAATAAGAAGGAAAAAAAGAGAAGGGAGGGACAAGACCATCATTATTTTTGATACTGCAGGGTTGTTTAAATTACATAATCGAAGGGCAAGCTGTTACTTGCAATGATAGGTAAGAAGTAAGTCTGTCAGTTCCCATAAAAGCATGGTGACTTTGTTTCGAAGAAACTTTCCACAGCAGTCAAAACAAGAACAATAAATCATGCATCCTGGCCCAAATCAACTTTTTTTTTTTTTCCCCATATATGCAAGAGAATGAAGGACACCTGTCCCCTGGAAGACTTTCCACCTCAGGATCAGTTGTGTTGTTTCTTTACAGGCTCTTCCTTTAAAAAGCCAAAACCAGAATAGATAGATGCAGTCAATTACATGTACAGAGCATAATATTGTGCTTGCCTTGTCCTGTATTTCATAGTCATGCTACTGGAGCTTTAGGTGATGACATAGAATCTAGGAACCAAAGTTACTGCAGAGGGGTAAAAGAGTACAGGAAATTAATGATAAAACATCGAGGCATGATAGATAACTCCACTGCAGATGTACTTGCCACAGACTTCCAGCTAGGACAAGATGGAACTGATGGATAAACTCTCAAAGCACTGTCCAACAGAGGCTGATTAAATATTGTAGACTGCAACAACAGTTTTATGAAATTGCATTTTGCTTGTGAGTAGAACTCTGATAATAAATTATTCAGACATTGAAAAGATCAGAATCCGAATACAGAGGGAATATGAGACTACGTATTCTCTAATAACTGTAAATCTTCTGCAACTCACATTATCTCTACAAAACCACAAAACAGCGTATGTTCTCCTTTGAGCTGATACTCACTGCTCTCAGTATGATTAAAGTGGAAATAGTTGTCTCCTACACTTAACAAAGATTAGTACAAGGAGCTGACCTTCCTTGGGTGGTTTTTCACTCTGCACAGTATTTCCAAACATACATGCGAAGTTAACTAGATAAGAGAACCCTCAGAATTTGAAATATGTACCACTTATGCATATAGCAGGTACATACCTATTGGAGTATTTAAAGAAGCTTCAGCCTCTGAATCCAATTACCCTGCATTGCAAGTACAGTGACTTAATTTCATATTGATATCTAAACAAATGTCATGTACACAGTCAGAAAATGAGTGAACACAGCAAGTACGAAACTAGAAAATCCATTCATTTGTTTATTTCTTTGTTTTTATCTTAACTATGCTCAAGCCTGCTCTCATCAGAGGGCTAGCAAACTTTTGACTATGTATAAGTGACGGGAAGGCTCATGCCATTTTTTCATATATTCTGGGTCCATTCCTGAATGGAATATGACAAACCTTTATAAATCAGTGCATAGTAATAGTAAAATAAGCAATGTTGCCCACTCAGCTGTGCTCAAAAAAAAAAAGCTGAACATTTGAAGATAGTTCTTGTGATGGGCCATTTCTTGCCTTGCTCTAGCTGTATCTCATTTGTGCTGCCATCACAAATATTTAGGAACTTACTGGAAGAGATGAGATGAAAGGCAAAATGGATTTTTCTCACATTACAAGAAAAAAGTTAGGACATATTCCCAGCTGCTAATTTTGTGGTTACAACTATTAGTCAGACCATTTTTTTAGCAAGCATCAAAAAATTGGAAAAGCCCATGATTTTTTTGCACAGCTACCTCTTATGTGCAAAACAATGCCTACAACCTTATATAATTCACTGAATGACAATGAATTTCACAGATTTAGGGGAGATTGTACACTTAATAATCTGAAACAGCAATTCTTTTTGCTATTAAACTACTATCAGAGGGAATACATTTTCAGAAGTGCTGAAGTCTCAACTTCAAAAATTAGTCATTACCTTGAAGATACTTTGGTTTTGTTTAAGCTCCACTGCCAACTATTATCTAAGCAATTCTCTGGGCCAGATGTACCAGCAATCTCCTGCATCACATCAGGTGTATATACACACATACCTGAATACACTGAGCTCTAACAGCTGAGCAGTTAAGAAACATTACTATTTCTTAAAATTACTCCAAATTAGTGGGTACAGCATTCTTCTTTAAAATACCAAAGGACTCAGCATATTCTTAAAAATAAGTACAATGTACTATTTTACAGTATTAAATATTATACACTATATTTTTTCAATAAGTATATTGCAGTTCTAATAAAACTTACACCTCTGAAACATGTCCTCACAGGACATGATTTTTATCGTTTTTTCCTGCTCCAGCCCTTTCTCTGACCAGGCCCTCCTTCTGCACCACTTTAGCTTCTTTTCAGATGTAAATATTTCCCTGGGTGTCTTCCTGGAAACCAGTACTCCTCTGAGACTAAATGCGCTGGAAAAAAGTGTACGGGTTAAGGGTGGTACTGAAGAGGACCTTTGCACCTCCCTCACATTGGTTCCCCTGCTCTCCCACAGCTTGATTCACACACTGCACCAAAGGCACTAACTGGACATACTTATAGAATCATAGAATC
>VZTY01006606.1:8645-27564 GCA_013400935.1 Turnix velox | reverse complement strand
GGCCGCAGGTGTGAAGCGTCGGCCGGAGAGTGCGGGCCCTGGCCCAGCCGAGCCCCCCGGGCACCGGACGGTACCGAGAGGCGAGCCCGGCTGCCGCCAAACACCGCAAGGACCCGAAGTTGCGGAGGTTAAAGCAGCATCAAAATGTCCCTGCGTGTGGCCGGTGTGGCGGGTGTGTTTGGGTTGGGGCTGTGTCTCCTCACCCCCCGCAGGCCCGAAACAAGTCACTTGCTGAGGTTGTGATTAGTTTTCCTAAAATCCCCTTTCCCAAATGTTCTATAAATCCATCAGGTCCGTGTTTTATTTGACGTAAATGTTTACTTAGTGAAGAGTAAGTGCAGGTCCAGTACACCCAGTGGGCATTATTATAAACAACTTCTAGTTAATATAAACACTTGAGTGCAACAGACGTGGGAGTTCGCTCACGTCGGGACTAGGAGGGGACTTTGGCAGGGACTTGCAGGACTTCAGCGCTGTCTCAGGGACTGCAGTGGGGTCTCAGGGACTGCAGTGGTGTCTCGGGGTCTGCAGCAGTGTCTCAGGGACTACAGCAATGGCTGAGGGACTGCAGTGGGGTCTCAGGGACTCCAGCAGTGTCNACTGCAGTGGGGTCTCAGGGACTACAGCAGTGTCTGAGGGACTGCAGTGGTGTCTCAGGGACTGCAGTGGTGTCTCGGGGTCCTCAGCAGTGTTTTGGGGTCTGCAGAAAGGCCACACTCAGGGCTTTGGTGCATCCTGGTGGGAGGGACTGTGGTGGGGCTGGGCAGAGGAGCTGCACATCTCCCAGTTCTGAGAAGAATTAGGATGTTCATCTGATGTGAGGGATCCAAAAAGGCGACTTGTTTGCATGTTGCTGACAGAAGGAGGCAGCCTCCTTGGTTTGGACTAGGCTGACACAGGTTTGAGAGGCTGAACTCTCTGAGCCGTGTGTGGCAATGCAGGAGAACAAAGGGAAGCAGCGAGGAGGAGGCAGGAGCTGGGGCAGTGTGGAGGTGGGCTGTGGGGCTGTGTCCATCAGCTGACACTCAGCTGTTTCATGGCCAGATGGCTCCTGGATCCACATTAGTTCCTGTGCTTTTGCGTCAAGTCCTGTGGCATGTGCTGCTCAGTCATTTTCTGAAGAATGTGGGTCAGGTTAAGTGTTTGAGCTCATTGTCATTATTTGCATGCTGCAGATTTCATACACGCTGAGGGCTTTGCTGGATTAGGATTTAATTAGTTTGCCATCTGATGAGCCCTGTGGTTTTGGGAAAGTTACTTAGTTTGTTTTTTACATCCGCACTTCTGACCTTGTGAAAAAGCCTCTGTGCCTGTTCTCTGAGGGGCACTGGAAGTTTAGCACTGGAAATTTTAGTTTGTAGTACTCTTGACACTTCAAATATAGGTGTCTGGAAGTGGGGAATGTAATTAGGAGGGAGGGATATTACTGTGCTAGATACTCTCCATGTACCCAGCCGAGAACATCCATTTAACAGTGCAGAAGCCGAGTGCGTTGCATAAGGAAGCGAAGTAGGGAAATTGTGGGCTGTGCATCACAAGATCCTTGGCATTCCCTGCGAGTGTTGGTGTGCTGGGAGTGCCGGCCTCATTAGCTGCCTGCCATGAGTGGGCAGCATTCCAGTCCCAGCCCACAGCACTGCCCCGCCGCTGCGGGAAATGTGCTGACTAAGCACTCCCTGCGCTCCTGTCCCCGCTCAGCAGCGCTGCTGTCTCCCACAGGCTGTTTGACGGGAGGGCTGGGTGACCTCTGGGGCTGCATGGGTTGGGGTTGTGGCCAAGGAGCTGCTGAGGCTCCAGCAGCCGGGCTGGGGAGGAGGCAGAGCCCCAGGAGCAGCCGTGGGGCTGAGGGGAAGGCAGAGCCGTGTGTGTGCAGGGCTGCAGCCTTGGCTGTCCCACACAGCTGCAGCCTGCGTCAGCCGGGGTGGCCGCTGGAGAGATGTGATGCTGAGATAGAGGGAGCACAGGGTGGGGAGGGAGTGTGGTTCCTGAGATGTCATGGATGAAGCCAGCAGCATTTCACAGGGAGCATATCCCTTTGTCCAGACTCACAGAACCAGCTGTGACAGAGCATCCCCATGGCCTGCTCTTATCACGGGACACAGATTCCATTCAGCTGGCACACAAGGCAGTATTAGGGTCTTTATTTAATTCCTCAGACACAGCGTGGTTCAGGAGAGCTGTGTGTTGAGAATGTGTGCTGGAGAATCAGCTCGGAACAGGGGAGTGCCCTGTAGGAAGTGCCTTCAGCTCAGGGTCTTGAGCTCACAGCAGAAAAGCAAAGACCTATTTTTTTTTTGTCTCCTGAGCCACTGGAGCATTTCACATTCTGCTTTTCTGAAAAGCTTCTATTACCTTTTTAGCTGTCTTGCCCCAATTTTATTCAGCTATCACAACACTGAATTTAGATGATGAGACTGAATTACTCTATTTGACGTGTTTAACACATAATGGAAACCTGCTCTAAGAAAATGCAGTGTTGGGATTTGACGAGCTGAAATGTTAGGTGTTCCAGATAAAAGAGGCCTTCATTATCTATGATTTTCCCCTCAAAAGCTTCCTCCTACACAGACACTAAGAGAATTCCTTTCTCATTGCAGAGCAGCACAGCAATACACAGTAGTTCTGGCGTGCTTGTCTGCTGGAAAGTTGAGAAACTTGAGTCCTATTTTTAGATGTGCTGCTGGATATTCTCTTTGGGATATGCAGAGAAAGTGAAGATGATGATCATGGGACAAATCCTGACTATTTTACCCAGTCTGTGTGTCATTTATAAGCTCGCTGTTCTCTGTTGACAGGTGAATGGGAAGGAGCTGTGAAATGGGACAGAGAGGAGGATCAGTGGAGCCACACGTTCATCTCCTGCCTCACCTCCAGCAGTCACATGAGTAAGCAAGAATGGAAGCTGTTAGAGCAACCCTGAACTTTCCAGCTTTAAGAAATCTTGAATATACAAATTTTAATAGCTTATAAAACAAATAAAACCCCGAGCATTTATTTTTAGACAAATCTCGTGGGTGTTGCAGACCGGGTTGAGTGTGAGCTGTGTGGCAATAACTCTGCTATTTAGCACCAATCTCTTCTGTGTTTGGGGCAGGAAATGTCTCCTACTCTCTGCTCCTGCAGCAACCCCAGAGCCTCTCATGGAAATCCTCAGTAATGCCACTCATGGGGGACTCAGCCCCCTCCCCACTTGGAGAGGGGCCAGCCCACAGGGTTTGTTCTAGCAGCAGACGTGCCAACAGTGAAAAGTGACAAATTCTGTTGGCAAAAGATGTTGGTAGGTCTAACAAGGATAAGAAACACCCTCCTCTAGAAACAGAGGCTTGTGTCTCTCTGAGGATAAACACACCCAGGATTGACTCACGCTGGCATAATCCCCATGTGCAATTTGTATATTGGCATTACATGTGTGTGAGGTAAAAACACAAGTATTTGGTTAACAAAACAATACCGGGATAATAAAAAATAATTAGGCAGCTTTACCTCTCCAAGCAAGGCAGCAGGTGAGCTGCTGCTCTTCCCCTCAGCCAGGCATACCCAGCCCCGTGAGCAGAGCTTTCCTCTGTTTGATTTATCTGCAGAAAAATAACCAGTTTATTCAGTAAAATGTTATGAAAGTAACAATAAGAAATAAATAAAGCCTGGCGAGGGAGGGGGAATATAACTGTGGTGGGAAAAGCTGGGTCATATTCCACAAGAGAGAGCTTTGTCAAGTGTATTGCATAAGGAGATTACAGCCTGAGTCTGGAAGGTGGCTGGAGCTTTTAGTTGTTTTTGCTGCTGCCTCTGTCATTAGCACCTTCTGAAGGGCATCACAGCAGCCCCTCTTTCATCTCCTTGCAAAAAGGCTCCAGGTCCATCATTACATTTCTCAGAGCTGTTGCCCCATGTGGCTGTTGGCTTCATTCCTCTCAGCCTTTGCTGCTTGTTGTTTCAAATAAAGGGAAAGGGGTTGGACAGATTAATCATCTGTTCACATCATACCCGGTGCTCTGGCATTTGTTTGAAGTGACAGGTCCATAAAAGGGACAGGAGGCCAAGTTGTGCTGTGCACACCCTGCACTGGGGCTGTGGGAGTGTTGTGGTGATCAGCAAAATGAGAAAAAAACTCCTCACAGCCCTGTGTGCTGTACTTCTGTCAGCACAGCTCTCATCTCTGCTAGTTTACCTGACAAAAAGGAAAAAAAAAAGACAACAAACTTTTCCTGTGTAGAAAGACTTTACCAGCAGTTCTTGTATTGTTTTGGGAGCCCTTGTTAAAGCCACATCTGCAGCCCTCCCACATCTGTGTGGAGTCAGGCTTTTGGAGAGCAGGTCTGATAGCTGCAGGCAGTCTGAAGGCAAATGGCAGCATTATTGTGAGTACTTTAAAACTCCAACCTGTCTCCTGCAGAAAACAGCTAGAAGTCATTGCAGTGATGATAATAGAATTGACTTTTTATTCACTAGTCAATCATTCTGCCTCTTGGTGAGCCGGGAATGAATCTGCAGGAGGAAAGGCAAGCACAGATCCTTTGTTCCTTCCGCTTCAAAGACCTTTGAAATCGGTGTCTCCCCGCTCAGAAAGTTTTGGATTAGATCCTCGTTCCGCCTTCCTTTCCCCTGTCCCTGTGGTACCATGAAAATCCAGGCTGTTTCTCTTTACTTCCTTCCTCTTCATAAAATGTCTAATAATCAGCCATCTGGTGTCCAAGATGCCTTGAGTATTAGGGCATTTCCTCCAGCCAGGGGAGGCCTGGGAGAGGGAAGATAAATGTGTTCATGACCCATCCCTGCTGCCTGCTGATTAGGGGCTGGCACTTTTCCTTTGTTCACAGAGATTGCTGGAGCACGAGCTCTTTGCTGGAGAAATGTATTGAAAGGGAGAATCTCAGTTTCTGATCTAGGAGATTTCGTGACTAATTAGAATTCTGTGCAATGTGTGTTGCAGCCCTCGGATTTTGAAGGGAAAAGGTAAGGGGAGATCTATGGAAAGTACTTACTGTATGGGCTGTAGAACTTTGGTTAATTCTGATTTTAATTGTGGCTCAGAGTGGCAGCCTGTGTTTCAGAACTGGCTAAAAAACTTAACCCCTTCCCTTCAGTGCATCCAGCAGAGCAGCAGGCAGGGAGCAGCAGGCAGGGAGCAGCAGGCAGGGAGGCAGAGCTGCAGTGGGAGCTGTGAGCAGAGCTCCCTGGGGAGCAAGAATTGTGTGTTCCGTGCTGGATAAACTGGGTCACATCTCCAGGTGGCCGATGGAGGAAGATTCAGGTTTAAGAGGAAAACAGTGAAGGGCACAGAGAAAGTGTGGCAAAGCATCTGCTGAATGGCTGCCTTTTCTTGAAACAAAGCCTGGAGGGAGAGGGCAAGTGGGACTAAAATGAAAACAAAAGCAGCAGGGAGAGGCTGCCATCTCTGCCCTTCAGCAGAAGGCAAGGGAAAGAACTACCCCTTTATTCTGGGGTGACTGGTAGGCCAAATTCTCCACATAAAGGAGGTTTGTGTCTTGATCTAGAAGCTCTTGGGAGTTGCAAATTTCGTGTGGCCTTGGCTGTGACAGCACGAGGAGATGCCAGTCAGGTCCTGCTGGTGCTCACAGAATGACAGTCTGTCCCGTTGGGGTGGGGACAGTCACCAGCTGTTTGTACCAACAGCTTGCACTTGATGCTGTGTTTAAAAATAGTCAGCAATTTTGGTTGAAAAGGAGCTTGTCAGGTGAAAGTGAAGAAGAGATGTCCTTAAAACACCTTTAAGCTGTTTCTGTGCACTTAGTTCCCAGCAAACAAATATTTATAACTTTCTTTTTTTCTTTTGCAAGTCACCTTTAAGGGAGTGTATCATCCAAATCCCTGCTTGACCTCGGCAGGCAGTGCAGGCTGTGGATTATGGTAGTCAGACCATATTTAAGCTATTTAGTGCATCCATAAATTAACCAGCTAATAACATACATTAGCATGAGTGCAAGAAGCAGTTTGAAGTGTTTTGTGGTCTTGCTTGAGTGCTGTGGAACATTCTGGAGAGGCAGGATGGGTAGGTCTGGCCAGTCTGAAATCCTGGGTGCTCAGTGTCCTGTTACAGCTTCTGGTACCAGCCCTGACCTGGACTGGGTTGTTAAACTTGAGTTGTGCTGAAGTCAGGCTGGCAGGTACACTTCCCATTCAGGGGAGCACATCACAAGGGGGTTTGGAGATCCAGCTCTGAACTGACCTCACTTTGCAGTGCTCAGGCTTTTATTCCTCCAGCTGAGCTGTGGGGGAACCCACTGCAGCCCCACAGAGAGACCAACTGCTGCCGGGGCTGATGGCATTGCTCTGATTTCACACAACCCTCCCTAGACAGAAAGTGCTAGAAAGCACAGCCTGTTTCACTACCCTATTTCTGTCAGGAGCTGCCAGTGAGATGGGGCTCAGTTGACCCAGTTCTGCACAAACACACACTTGACTCTTGCTGCTGATGTCTGGAGAGAGAATGGCCACGGCCACTTCTTGGGGTCAGTCTCTTGGTTTTGTGCTAACTCTTCCTCCTCAGCTTCCATCACAGCCACCGAGTTTGTCAGTAACACCAGCCCTGGGAAGGCTCTGCCCCGGAAGCCAGATAAGCCCAGCACAAATGGAGCAGGAGCTGAGCCAAAGTTTAGAAAATTCTGACTCTGGCCCCACAGCAGCAAATAAAAAACCCCTCACATCTACAGCAGGCACAAGTACAGGAAAGGACAAAATAAACCCTCCCCACTTTCTCTCCTATTTGAGCTTAGTGTTCCTGACCCAACAACTCACATGTTTCTTTCCCTCTGCTCTCCTGGCAGAAGAGAAGGTTTCAGCCAGCTGAGAGCAGTGCTGGTTGGACCTGACCAGGACTGTCCCTGCAGCTCACAGGGTGTTTTCTGATGGGGAATGTCTCCTGGTGAGATGTGAGCACTTGACCACAACAAGGACAGAGCTCACAGGGGAGAGACTCCCCTGGACTTCTCTTAGTCAGGTTCTGAGCAGAAGCCACAGTGAGCTGCTAATCACCAGGGAGCAGATGATTCACAGCTTCTTACTGAGAAGTCAGGAATTCTAACTGTGGATCCTGAAATTGATGCTACTCCACTTTCTGATGATATTATTGGGGGAGAGGTAGATCCCTTTGAAGGAAAAACATTGTAGAAAAAAAAACATAGAAAAGGATTATCTTAAGAAAATAAACCTTTTCCTTATCTCCCATATGGTGTGTTCTGCAGGAACTTGGAGGTTCATCTGAAGGAAAAGAGAGCAAGAACTTTTAGTGTCAGCTTGTGGTGAGGAGGCAGTTGGAGAGTTGGATGTGTGGCAGACCTTTGGCTCTCTGGAATTCTGTCTCTCCTCACAGGCACTGATAACAAACCCCGCTGTCAGGAAGTAATAGTGACACATCCTCTTTGCAAAGCTATCTACACAAACAGGGAGGGATTTGTTTCTTGACACCAGTCCTACAACAGCCTTCTGCATTCCTCTCCTGCTTCCTTCCTTGCTTTTATTCTTAACTCTCTGTAGAGTAAATTTATTTCCAAACACAGCAGGTGAGGTTCTCTGTTGCAGCTTTGCCCTTTCAGATCACTTGCATTAGAGCAGTTCAGCACATTTGCAGTGAGTGAGTTCTCAAAGAGCCATGGGCTGGCATGGAGGCTTGCACCACTCACTGCAGTTCTCTCTCTGTTCTTTGCTCACATCAATTCCCATCTTCCCTGGGAATAAAATGGTAGTTCCAGGGAAGGAGAGAGATGCTGGCACAAGGCAGGCTGTTTTGTTGCTTTCCCATGGGAAAAGGGCTTTCAAACTGATCAGATTCATGTTGGTGAGTCTCTTCTCTTCAAGCCAGAATAGGTTTTTATTCTGTGAGGGAATTACTCTCAAACTTGGTGTAGGCAGCACAAAGAGCTGGAACTGCAGTCTGTGGTTTGTTGGGAGCACATTTCCCACTTCTTTGGCTTCCAGTCAGTATAATCACAATTTTAGAAAGCGTTTCAAGGAAGGGAATGATGACCTTGTGGTTGAGACATTGAGACTGGACCAGTCTGCTTCAGTTCCTGGCTCTTTCAGAAACTATAGCCATGGGCAAATCATCTCATCTCTCTGCATCCCCCAGAAAGTAGAGATGATAAAGTGCCCTCTGTCTGATACATCTGTGTAACACATATAGAACCCTTAGGATTGGAAATGACAAGGGTGAAAAGGGTAGATGTGATCCACATTTTACTTCCTGGGGTACTTTTCCAAAGGTCAGATTTTGCCCATGATGATGTTCTAGTGGAGTCACTCCGTGTGTTCATTGACCTAAATGATTTCTCTATGTCCTCATCCCTCCAGTCCCATCAGTCTGGGAAAGTTTGTACCAGAAATTTGCCCAGCTTGTCTTATCAGCCCTGGCCCATCTGGAAAACAGCAGAACTAGAGCTGCAAACATCTTTCTGCTCTCATCTTTCCCTCTCTCAGTGTGTCCCTGAGCTGTTGGGAATATCATGGTGGAGTTTTGCCTGCAGCTCTGTGCTGAGCACATGGAGCCATCTGCAACAAATTCTCATTTCAAGAGATGCCAGTTCCAGTGTGTCTGCAAATCCCAGGCAGTCAGCAGGAATGTGCAGTCTGCATTGCTGAACGCCTGGGTGCTCACAGATAATTGCAGAATTCAGTGTGTGAACTCCCTTTCTCAGACAATGTGTTTTAGAGATTGGCTGCTCAGAAGGTCAGCTTGTGCTGCAGCAGCAGCCGGGCTCAGAGCTCGGGGAACTGGGAATGGGCTGTGACAGGAGATGTTTAGCCCAGGGACTGGTTAGTGCTTTAGCCCTGGGACTGGTTACTGTTTGTAGTGTTTCAGCCCAGCTTTGAACAGGCCAGGCTTAATGTGCTGTTTTTTTTCTTTTTTCCCCATAGAGTGATGTGCAAAGGGACTGCTGAGCATTGGCTTGTGCTGACATGAGTGATTGGGTGGGCAGCTCTGTGCCCAAAGCGCTGAGTAAGGGCAGGAGCCGTGGAGGGGGGGAGCAGCAGCTCCTGTCCCACGTGTTGTGCCTCCCATCCCGAGGGAAGTCTCAGTGACTCCATACAAAGTGCTCATTGATTTCAAGCAAATTTCACGGAAGGCTGGAGATACGAGAGATAATTAAATCCCTGCCTGTGTGGGGAAGATGATCTTGTGATGGAAGTGCCAAGCTGTAGCATGAACTCATTGCTTGATTAGACACCAGAGAAAAGTTCTCGGCAGTGTTTGGAGCCAGCAGTTTGCCACAACATCCAAATTGCTTCTTGTTCACACAGTTACTTGACACATCCAACAGGTCACACACAGCCTATTATTCTTTTAGCTTGTATTAATTTCAAATATTACAGGCAATAAAAGATGCATTTTTAAAGAAGCAAGATCTCTAATGCAGCAGAGTGGAGAGGGGAGAGCTGCTGCTGGATGGATGTCATCTGTGGCTCTGGGCATATCTCATGGGTAATCTTGTGATCTCCTTGTAAACTGGGGCTGATAAAATTTACCCAACTGTCTCTTTCACAAGGTCTTTGAAAAGGCTAATTATTTAATTGGATATAGTTTATCATGACAGCTCCTATTTTAGAGGAACTTTTCAGAGACCTCTGCTAGAGTGGGCCCCTAAACTGTCTTTAGAGCCAAGAGCTGTTCAGAGGCTGGCAGGACCCAGGAAGGATGGAAGGGAGCAAAGTCTGCCTTGAGCTGTGGGTTCCTGGCAGAGCTGGCAGTGGATTGCCACTGTCTGTCAGGTAGCCTGGGACATGCTCTGTAAGGGAGAAGGGCTGAGGAATCAGGAAGCAGCCTGGGCTGGCTCATCCCCAACTGACTGGGCACTCCCTGCTGCTGGTTACCTGGGATCCTGCCAGCAGAGAGCAGGAATGGATGAGGGTATGACCTGGGCTGTACACGTGTGCTGGGTGGTCAGAGCAGCCACAGCAACAGCCCAGAGCTGTGTCTGCAGCTCCAGCACCAGCTGCCTGTGCATATGGGGAGCTGTTTGTACCTCAGCTCTTTATGCTCAGATGGAAGTGAGACTTGCAGACTCATGCTGGGAGTCACAGGGGCAGTGCAGATTCCACATCCACTTGTGGAAGCAGTTGTGATCACACACAGAGCAGCCTCAGGGAGCTCTTATATCAAGCTGCAAGCAAAAAGAGACAACAAAAGCCTCCAGGAGACACTCAACCCAAAATGGCTGCTCATCTGGAGCTGCAATGGAGCTCCTGCTAATTCAAAAGTGAAAACAAAAAACCTTATCACGTTTTGTGGCATGAAGGGCATCCTGTAGTAGAGCCAGAGAGAGAGACTTGTTGTGTTTATCCAGAGCTAAGGAATGAGGTCACACCTCACACCAAGCACTCAGCTCCCTGCTGGGGCCAGCACCTGGCACCCAGGAAACAAAGTGTGTGATGAGTTGTGTTGTGTCCTGAGCAAGTCCTTTGGGGCTGGATTTATTTTGTTGCCTAATGTATTGAGGTGCCTGGGGTAAGGAGAGCAGTGAGGACAATGTCCCACTTCCCCTGAGACTGTGATTCATGTTCTGAGAAGCAGTGAGTGTGAGCCCTGAGAGCTGCTCTTGGCTGCTGTGGGTGTCTGAGTGTGGCAGTGGAGGGACAGCCCTTTCACTTGAGCTGACACAGCAGGGAGAAAACAGCCCCAGTGACATTGTGGACTTCTGCATTTTCTCACGGTCAAGGAAGTGATTTTAGTAAGAACTGAACTGGTTGGGCCAAGGTGTTTGTTGCCACTGGTTCTGCTGTGCAGCCTGTGCCTGGATGAAGTGGGTCCCTCAGGGCTGTCAGTCTCACAGCACCACATGGTCCCCAGCAGCAGCAGAGCTCCATAAGTGGACTGGGGTCCCAGTAACGCCCCATGGGTGCAACTGGGCTGGGTGTGGGTGGGTGGGTTTGGTCCCTCAGCCCAGCAGAGGCTGCAGCGAGGGCTCTTCCCAATGCTCTGGTGCCCTCTGCAGCCCGGCGGGGGGTGCCCGGAGGGGAGGTGACCTCAAACCATCTCCAGGACAAAGTCCCAGAGTTACCCTTTCTCATTAGTGTTCTGAAGAAATTTTTTTTCAGGTGGTTGTTGTAGTGGTTTGAGTCTTATCTCAGGAGCCCTGAGCTGTAACATGTTCCCTGCTGGAGAGCTTCAGTTTTGGGTCTTTTCCTTCCTTGTTTCCAGTTGTTGTTATTTTTTTAATCACAGCTACTCTAAAGTCAGTGCTAATGTCCTGCATAAGCAATGTCCCACTTTCCTCAAAGCTCCACCTGCCAAGAGAATAGACTTTGATGTTCTTGGCTCAGCTTTGCCTTCAGCCCCCAGTGCACAGGTCTTTGCATCCGTGGCCAGGAAGGGGAGCTCTTGGTGGTGGCTGTTGCTTGAGCTCAGGTGTCTGTGAGCTTGGAGGAAGAGGATGTTGGAGCCCTGGGCCCAGCTCAGAGCTTTGAAGTCATTGCAGGCTGGTGGGCAGCTCAAAGCTTGCTCAGGGCTGGCTGGGTTGATGAGAAGAACAAAAGGCCAGGTATTTAATTGCAAAGTAAAACTTGAGGGCAGTATTGCCAATCCAAGAGCACTGACCCTGCTGAGCCGTGAGGAGATTTGGTGCCCTGTAATCCTACATTGATCTGGATTACTTTTTTATTTAAAGAAACTGACCTCCAGCAGCCACGTTGGGTCTCTCTGGCCCAGCCAGTCCTGAGCCTAAGTCAAAAAACAACAGTTGAAACTCAGAAAAAACAGCTGTGACCATGTTGGACTTAAAAGCCAAGGAAAACAGGAGAATTTTATTTTATAAGTAGATGAAGTAGTTTAACAAGTCTGTTTCATTCTGTTTCTAAGTTAATAAATTCAGAGTTACCAAATAAAAACTCAGTACAAGTTGTTGTTAAAGTTCTGGCTTCTCAGTGCCAGCAGCCAGCCTCTCCCTTTCGTTTTTAGAGAAAAAAAGCACAGCTTCAGAATGTGAGGAGTAGCTGAAGGGGCAGCAAAGCTCTGTTTGCATCTCTCATGTGCCTCCTGGCTCCTCTGCTTTTCAGACTGGATCCAGAACTTCCCTCCCAGAGGCAGCCTGAAGCAGGAGATGCTTGGATGCCTTGGATGCCAGACTGCCCGGGTCACAGCAGAAGTAAAAGGTAAGAATATCAAAGGCCCAGCAGGGGCTCAGGCACCATTAGCCCTGACTCAGTGTCTGTCACGCAAGTTGACCACGGTCCCCTCCCTCTATAAATACCACTCATGCATTTTCCTAAACATTTTCCCATGCCCTTGCTAATTTTAGCCTCTGTGCTCCACTGTTTGGCACCTTGCAGGTATTCCATGTGAGTGTGAGAACTCAGGCAACTTCACTCTGACAGAAATTAGTCCAGAAACCCCCACAGTTAAACTTCTGCTTTAGGCTTCTTCCTAAGAATAGTCCCTGCTGGTGTGTGGGCTGGGACCTGCCTCCATACCCCTCAGTCCTGGAACTTCTCTCCTGGCTGTGTTTGTTGCCCCCTCACAGCCCCATCCATTCCTCGGGTGGGTGTTGGGTGTGATGGTGTGAGCCTGGGGGTGTCTTTGTCCCTGAGCACAGCAGGGCACTGGGGCAGGTTTGCCAGAGCCTTTGCTTCCTGCCACTCCTCTCCCCCTGCTCTCACTGCTCTTCAGCTGGGCCACACATGAGAGGAAGAGGAAGGAAATCCCACTTCATTCACTGCTTTCTAGGCCTTTCTTGATCCACTCTGTGTGACTCAGGGGGGTGTGATGGCAGCCACACACTGACTGGGGACTGGTGTCCATCAGAGCTCAGGCTCCTCTCTCAGGGTCCCTCACCAACAGCTGCACGTGGTGTTCTTTCTGGAATTGTGAATAATCCTCCTTTTGTTTGGTGGGGCTGGACTGGCAGAGTCCTGTAACTGCAAAGTGTCAGCCCCGTTCCAGCTAAGGCTGCTCATTTCCAGCACTTCTGGGAAGGACCAGGCTGGCTCCTGGCCCGGGGGAGAGAGGAGAATCTGCTCTTCCAGCAGGATTGGGGAATTGGGGAATTGCTTTCTGAGGAGAATCTGCTCTTCCAGCAGTGCTGGGGAATTGGGGAATTGCTTTCTGAGGAGAATCTGCTCTTCCAGCAGTGCTGGGGAATTGGGGAATTGCTTTCCGAAACTGCCCCAAACACAATGAAATCATCAGTCACCCCTTTATGGGCTTCCAGATCTGTACAACCTTGTTCCTCTGCCACACAGAGAGGACATTTTGTTAAAGAACTGAGGTTTTCTGGGACAGCTTGTGCTTCGTTTGTTGGTTCTTTCCAGATTAGAAGAGGGTGAAGAAGAGAGGCAGAGCTGAGTTTGTCTGCCGGGCTGGGCAGCTCCGGGGCACTCAGCGCCATTGCTTTGTGCAGCCGAGGGCAGCAAATCCCACCCAGCTCATTCTCCTCCTCTAGCGCTGACACAGCCCGTCTCCTCGGGACGCAAATGTCTCTTCTTGCCCCCAAACCCCCTTTTCCCCAGCTGCCAGGCGGGGGGAGCGGCTGTTTGCGGGTGAGATGTGCGGGTGAGAGAGATGTGCGGGTGAGCAGTGCGGGTGGGATGTGCGGGTGAGAGAGATGTTCAGGTGGGATGTGCGGGTGAGAGAGATGTGCGGATGGCACCAGCAGAGGGCGCTGCAGGCCCGGCAAGGGGAGAGGATTCCGTCTCATTCTGACAATTTGAACTCCTCTGTTTTAGTGACTGGCCGTGATTCTTCTGCTTCCTCCTCCTGCCCTTTTTCTCTAGTCAGTGAGTGAGCAACATGCCAAAGCAGTGGCAGCTTTAGCTGCGGAGAGAGCCTTTGCTCTCACTGAGGGCCAGGTCCTGCTCTGGTGCCGGGAGGCTCCAGCCTTTCCCAGGAGGTGACAGCACAAAGGGCAGCTCTCGCCCTGGCTGGGAGCTCTTCTGGCAGCGCTTCCCCAAACACCAACCTGACAGCAGGTCAGTCCCCTGCCAGCTCCTCTGCTGGCCCACAGGCTGTGGGCACAGAACCTCCTGAGGCCAAGTGGAGTCTGTCCCCTCCCCTGTGACACCCAGTGCCCAGGAGGTCACTGCCTCTCCAGAAGGAGGTCAGGCTGCCAGGGCCAGCACAGGGACCCAGCTTTTCCCAGCCTGGGAGTAGCCCTTGGTGCTCAGCTGGGCTGGACTTCACATGGACAGGGACACCTCATTCTCTTGTTTCTCCTGAGTGTTGATGTGTTGCTGATGGGTTGACACTGACTGAGCAGCACTTTGGAGTCCGTGTCCAGTGAAATCACTGGGCAATTCCTTGCCTTGGAGCCAGGCTGTGCTGTGGCTGCAGGAGCTGCTCCTTCTCCCTCTTGGGATCCTCATTTCAGAAATGCCAATGGTGTGACCAAGCCAGAGCCCTCTGGGGCAGCAGCAGGGAGATATCCAAGTCTTGTGACAAGCCACAGCAGGAGCAAAGTTCTTCCCACAGCAGGTTTTCTCACTGCTCTTATCTGCTGTGGACCTTGGATTTTTTTTTCCCTGATGCAATTAAGATGAAGCAATATTTCTTTTTTAAAATCTTTCCTCTGGACATGCTTCTTCTGCCGTGACCACAAGGAGCTATTTGATAATGAATAGTGCCACCAGAACATGCCCTAATAGCTCCTGCCCAGGTGATTTTGTGTCATTTCCATTGCTAGGAGTGGGTGCCAATATAGTTTTCCCATGTAATTTCAGAGTCATTTATCCTGGTACAAGATGCTTTTTTGCAATTGCTGTTATCCAAAGGCAGTTGGCTGAGAGGTGTGTGTCTTTTGGGGCAGGAGGTGGTAGAGAAGGAGGCAGCATCAGTGAAATCTTAGTGTTAGAAATCAATAATAGCTGCCCACAACTCTTGTGTGGAATTGCACTGATTACACAAGGCATAACCTTGCTGATAACCAACAGTGTTCTAATCTCTTGAACAAAGTTACCCAGGCCTTATCTGAGGGTTCCAGACCTTGCTGCAGGTTCCAGTGTATCCATCATCAAAGCTGTTGGAAATAGGTCACTGGAGCTGCAGAGCAGGGTGTGGGGCTGGCTGAAATAACACTGTCCTCCTGGAGAAGGCAGCACCCCACAAACCTCACCTCTCTCACTGCTTCTAATCCCAAATGACTTGGATAAACAGTTTCTTCTCAGGTTTCTCACAGGATCTCTCATAACCTCTGTCCTTCAGGAGAACACTGTACCAGGTAAGGAAGAGAGGAGCCAAGGGACAGTTTGCAAACTGTCCCCCTGCCTTTGGGTCTTCCTGCTCCTGGCCCCTGCTGCAGAGGAGGTGTGGGGTGGTGGCACAGGGAGGGAGCAGCAGGAAGCTCTGCAGAACTCCAGATTTTCAGGTGAAAACCTGCAGCAGAACTGCTGCATGCACACAAGTGTTGATAAAAATCAGTCACCAGATGTGATGTCAGGAAACTTTTATACTGGTTTTTAATAAAAAAATTCAACAAAAAAAATATATATAATCAGGCATTTTATGCAATGCATACATTCTTTGTATCTGCAGGTACAGATAAATAACAGAAGGCAAAACCAAGTATTTTGCTTATCTTTGGCCATAACCAATTATCACCCCCGGAGATATTACAGGGTTAAAGAGCAATAAACTGAGTCTGTAAACTTCCCTCATTACAGACAGAGTATCAGGCAATAATACAGTAGGTAGATTTTTCAGAAATGTAAGGAACTATTTCTTTAACACTGCCCAACACTCAGCTTTCACCTGGTTTGGTGGGACTGAAGCTGCTGGTGGCTGACACAGCCCCGTGGGGCTCCAGCCCCCTGCTGTGGGGCTGTGTCTGTGCCTACCCTCAGCCAGGGTGTTCTCCCTGGTGCTGCCCTCCCAGCCCATGCACAGGCACAGGCACAGGCACAGGCACAGGCACAGGCACAGGCACAGGCACAGGCACAGGCACAGGCACAAGCAGCAGCTGAGCCTCCTTAAGTCAATATTTTTTCTAACTCACTGTCCCAGAATAATCGCTGTCCTTCCACCTTGCAGCACAGAGACGCCCCGTGGCTCTACCCAAGCAATATATACATGGTACACATTAAAAATCCTAAAAGCACTTCTAACATGTAGCAGCTTATGTCTACCTATGTACAATGTTTTCACAGTTGTGTTTTACAAAAATCGAGAACACTGGGAATACTTCTACTGCGTCTTCTTCTATAAATATCAAAAATTTACCTGCCAGGCATTTTAGGTTCTCGCTTTAAATAGCTCTTGAAAACCTGGAGAGTTTCAAGCTTAAAGGCTGTTAAAGTTTGAGGATTCTTCCAAGTGTTTGGCCAGTTTGAGCAGCTGTGTTGTGAGGACTCAGATGTGGTAGGAGAGGAAGTGCAGCACTGTGGGAGGGACGGGCAGGCTGTGGAGCTGCCCCGTGGGCATCACCCTTCGGATGGCCAAACGGCACAGGTGCTGCAGGCTGGGAACCTGCCGTGGTGTCACCCAGAAGTACACACTGCCATCCTGGGTCCTGCACACACAAACAAGCACAACATTAGCCCAGCTGAATGATTTCAGTTAGTGCACATCCCCTCTTGCTTAGCTCTAGCTTTGGGACTCATTTACATGGGCTGAAAGTTCTCCCGAGCTCCAGCAGCACAACAAACACAACAGGCTGCCTGCCTGGGACAGCCCCAGCACCTTCTGCCTGTTCCAGCCCTCACTTATCTCATGGGCTTGTTCCAATCCACATGTTCCTGGGCCCGGCTTTTATTTATTTTCAAAGATAAGAAATGGGTTTATCAGCCTCTTGATTTTACTGCTATTCCAGGCATGTTTAAACAAACAGGATCAGAACCAGGGCAGGAGCATCAAGCTGCCAGTCACTGCTGAAGATTCCCAGAACACTTTGTTTCCAACTTTCTGTGTTGCCATAGTATTTTAAGGGGAAAAAAAGCTTAAAGCATATACTTGCCCTGCAGCTAGAACACTGCCATCCGTGGAGAAAGTACAGCACAGCCCGTTGTTGAGAGGTGCCACTTGTACAGGGTACTCCTCATCAATCCTCCAGAACCTGATCATCCTGGAAAGGGAAAAAATGGGAGTGAGGAAGCAGAGCAGGTATTTCACTCTGCACAAAAACCAGGGAGTTTTTATGAACATTTAATATGCATACAAGGTGTCTCTATCTGGTCTTTTGCTACTGCTTCAATCCTGATCTGTGTTTCAATCCTTATACTGTGCTTCTTCACCTCATTTTAACTTCACCAACTAAGAAAAGACTGCCCTCAGCAGCAGAAAGCAACAACCTAAACAGACTGAGAGTCTCCTAAGAGTCACCGTGCCAGGAAATCCCAGCACTCAGCTGCTTTTAACAAGACCAGCAGAAGTCATTTCTCAGTTAAAAAAAAAAAAAAGCTGAGTTAGTATTTAAAAGTTGATGTCAGAGGGGAAGAGACCTTTCCCCATACTCACTTATCATCAGCAAGGCTGGCAATGTGCAGTCCATCCTGGCTGAAAGATACGGATCTGACCCAGCGGTCATTTGCTCCTCCAGCAAATATTGGAGTGGGAGGGGGAAACAGATGCCTGGGGACAGAGACAGAGACACCCCGTGAACAGCACGGACTGGAACAGCCACAAGGACTAGCAAAGCTCAGGAAGAAAAACTGGACTGAATGTGGGAGTGGCAGCTGAGCTGCTGAATTTTCCCCAAGTTCAGTATGTACATAAACACATCAGCCCATGGATTTTCAGTAGTTGTCTTCGCTCCGGGATAAAGACTCCAGATTTTACTTACCCAAATTCCTTAAGAATAACTCCAAGATGTGGATCCCAGACATAGACTCGAGTATCATAAGATGCAGTAGCCAGTAAAGCTCCATCAGGAGAAAACTCACAAGCTACAACATCATTGTGGTGTCCTTCCAGTTTCCTTATCATGGAGTATTTATCCATATCCCACAGAAAAACCTGCAATTAAACAGGCTGCTGTTATAGCTCTGCTCACAGATGCAACAAAGCATTTACTTCTATTTTAAGTAGAGCTGCTAGTCTTATTTAGGATTATATTAAAATCAGGCATTATGAATTACTACAATTAAAAAATATGCTCAGTGTCGTACTCAGATTAAAATCGAGTTTTTAAAAAAATAATTAAAGCAGACATGCAAGTTCTAACTCAGGTTTGTTAAATGTTATTAACAAAATAAGCCAAAATATAAGATAAAGGCAACAAAATTTAACCATGTAGCTTACTGAAAAGTTCAGGTATTACAGAACTATTTTATTAAAATATGCATAAATAAATAGGGTTAAACTCTACAGTCCCCTCCTTTCCAGAAACTACAAAAATTTTAAGAAATATACAGACAGAAAATGTAAGGTTAACATTTAATTACTCCAGTGGCATCCCTTTGAGTTTAAGATCACTTGTTTACAATTGGCTTGGATCACCAACGTCAGCCTAGGAAGAGAAACAGATACTGCAAGCAAAAGGAATTTTCACAGCCAAAAGTTACGTCTTTGGCAAAACAACAGGGAAGACTAACCACATTATTAGAAAGAATTTATGCATTTAAAATCAACAGTAAAAAAAAAAAAAGACATGGATATTACAATTTACAAGCTAATTCCATATTGTATTATAAAAACTGATGAGAGGTGATAGTATTCTGGGATTTACATGCAGTTGTACATTAGATAGAATCAAAATAAAGACTGTGCAGAATTACTTAATAGGAATGATCTGTGCAGCATCATTTAACAGAAAATGGAACTGTCTACCTCAAATAGTTCATTTGGGTCCTTCATTTTTTCCCCACTTGTTTTTACTGCACAGATTAAATACTGGCATCTTGGATAAATGTCAATGTTTGACCCAAGCCAACAGCCTTAGTGCCTCCTTAGTGCTTCCTCAGCCCAATTTCCCTAAGGACACCCCAGCATTCCACACAACTGGGAAGTAAGGAGTCAGTGTGTTTCACTGCTGTGAAAATTAAAAAA
>VZTY01006600.1:5054-29792 GCA_013400935.1 Turnix velox | reverse complement strand
GATTCTATGATTCTATGAAACGATGTGGCCCGGCAGCCAGACAAAGAAAAGTAACCTTGGTTTGCCTTTCCACAGTCAGGAGTATTTACCAGTTTAGGAGATATCTTCTGGGAGTTGTGCCATCTATGGAGAAATTAATTTCTTCAAATCAGTATATTGTGTTCATTCTCTTCCTTTTATAATAAAACAATTTCAAACCCCCCTTTTTCTTTCAGAGCCTCCTTGCCTCTGTCATTGAGTGAGAAAATGTTCCTCCTCACATTACATGTCTGCGGTGTAATTCACATGTTGGGAAATATGCGTTTTTGGTGGTATTGACTTTACCCACTGTTACATAATTTAATAAGTACTCTCAGAGCTGACTCTAATCCTTGTTGCTGCCAGTCAGTGCCTGGCAGAAGGCCTACATTTACAGCATTCATTTTTGATGTTCAAATAAATATCCAATCCCTTTTCATTAATTTTCATACTGTTCTCATCCTTTGTGACTTTCTATGTCAGTAATATTCAAAAAGTAATTATACATCATGTTTTAAAAGTATTTATTTTAAATGGCTTTGTGAGCTACTGATTTCAGTTTAAGAGCATAATGTATTTTATCACAGTGTCACTCCATGAGACTAATGTTACATTTAGCCTTTTTTCTGAATTGCAGCTAAAATGCCAAAGAAAAGTATTCATTATTCTGTGAATAGAGATAGGTGCTTTTTAGTTTTTTGGTTTTTCCACTGTATTTTTCATAATTTGTATATGTCAATAGTGATTTATCATTTCCATAATTTTGGCCATTTACCTAACTTGGTAATGCTGCCCCTGAAGTTCCTCATGGCTTCTTTTTATGATGAATTTCCTCTTCTTATCAGCAATTTAAAAAAAAAATCTCAGGCATCACTGTTTCCAGATACTCAAAAAAACATGGGATGTCATATCAGCCATGAAGTCAAAGCACTGCTAATATACTCTTAAAAAAAATGGTTCCGTGTTTTTTCCTTCTTCTTGTTTTGTCCACAATAACACATTTCTGAAGTTTGCAACCAAGAAGCTGTAAGATTTCCATGTATCTTACTTCAAACTTAGACCAGAGATCCTTCTGAAATCTGGATAATCTGTTGTCTGTCCTTGCTAATGTCTGTTAATAATTACAACAGAGCCAATGAAAAGGTTGAGCAAAGTTTAGAAGATCATGTTTATGACAATCTGTTAATTGTAGATATGATAATAATATGGCACCACTATGAACTTTGTGATACAGCTGCTATCACATGTGAAAGACACTTTAATCTAATTTCTGATAGGTTTAGAATTGTACTACTTACGTTATTTCTGTCAAGATGAAAGGTAACTCAGAGACTAGTGGAGTTTTACCTGTTTCTCTTGCATTAGCTCACTGATACTATTGAAATTCTAGGCAAGCCACTCAGTAAAGCTATTTTGGTTTAGTACTGTCATAGAGTTTCTCTCAGTAATCTGTCAAGTGGAACTTAGAGATAGAAGCTAATTTAAAGAATGTTTTGCTTTTTTTTAATTCATAGCAGAAAATTCATCACAAACTGCTTTTAAGATACATGAAATTAAATATATTTAAATGATCAGTGTGCATGTGAGAAGAGAGAATCAGTTGATAATGTGGTATGAATTGCACATAGATGGAAGAAAAGTCAGCTAATCTAAGGTAAATCCAATAGTGATAGAGGACAGAGAGGTTTATATCTCTGTTATTTTCTGGGAGGATGATTTTAATAACCAAAGCTGTCTAAATGCCAAATAAAGTGGATTCTAGTAACTTTTTTCCTTAGGTTGCTTCAGTGAGCGAATGCACCCCTTGCTTCCCCATCCTCCTCTTAACTGAAAACAAACACCAAAATAACTGAAAACATTACTAAAGCATTTTGGTAGCCAATTTTTTGGTATGCAACTGCACAAGTACTTATACAGCTTAATCCCCTTAATCCATTAATTTTTTCATTGAAGTTACTTGCAGTTCATAAATACATCCTCTCCATTGTTTAAAAATAGAGCAGGGCAAAAAAATAGACCATTTACTTATTTCACCAATGAAATTCTTTCCACAGAAGTAATGGTCACTTGCATCTTCCCAAGGGTTCTTTGAATAGCTTTTCACTGAGCAATTAAAAATTGATGTATTGTTTATGTGCCTTTCAAACCAATAACATCAAAGGCATCAAAATTTTATAATGTAACGTCTAAAAAGGTGGATTGCTTGTTTGCTATAGGCATGGTTTTAAGCCTGTTTGCAGATACTCTGAATGAAATAAACTTCATCCCAAAACAGTGACATCCTTTGCCCCAGTCCAGCATATTGGACAGTTACTTGGGAATAGAATTGATAAAGGTGGTGCTGTATATTTGAGAAGGATATAACCCTCATTTTCTTGTATAGTTTTTATATATGTTTTTATGTCTCCTAGTGAGAACAAAGATGAGAATCCAAAATTCTGAGTCTTAGAAGACTGTTCCATATACTAGATCATGCAACATTTTTCTTTTGTGGGGCATCTCTTGCTGTCCTTCTCAAATGTTTCGGTACAACAGAGGGAGATGTGCTTGTCTGCTTGTGCCCATTCCTGTTTCAATGATAGGGAGGATGTTTAGTTTTTTCAGTTTCTCTGATGATACATTCATGTAAGCTTCAACAAAGATGTTGTGTTGTCTTCTTACAGCCACTTAAAACCCAATCTTTTGATTACAAGCCAAAAGGAATATTTGAATTTACACCTCATATACGAATTTTGTTACTATTTTGTGGTGGGAAGTCTTTTTTATGTCTAATTTTTCAAGGCTCTCTTTCATTTTTTTCATTTATAAGACTGCAATTTTCAACATTTCTTCTGCCATCAAAAGAGAAAGAAGAAGAAATGGTGTTAAGGCCCAAACAACATATATAATTTTAAATTTAACTGCAGACTTCTAAGTTATTTAGTTATCTGTTAAAGCAAAAAGTTCGAGGGCTTGAAAACATGTTGGCAATGATTATGAATGGTAAATGAATGACTGTCATTGCATGCAGTAGTTGCAGCATGTTAGAATTTCTAGTAACTGTAAATTTATGCCGAATATGTGACATCCACCAAGGCAATCAAGTGTAACATTTTTGGCTCAGTAAGATTAGAGTAACCGAGCTTGCATTAAAAAGGTATCTACATGTTAAAATAATTTAACAAGTGTGATGGTACTCAGTGAGGTGGAATATTACACTGTGGACTGTTAGAATTGACACCTGACAAATAGCATTGAAGTATGTAAGTTGTAATTGAAGGATATATTTTCCAATAGCAGTAAAAGTGCTCTAGCTTGAACTGAGTGGAATAATTAGGAATATGTTCACAGAAATACCTGTTTGGGGTTCTTGTCTCTTCTCAACTCAGCATGATACAAAAACATCTTTTATTTTCATGTAGAATGGCCAATGTGGAACATGAACATTTGTGTAAAATGCATCTTGTTTGTAATATTCTGCAGCCACCTACCCTGTAATGTATTTATTCAATCGAGTAGTCTTCATTTTCACTTAATATAAACTGTAAGCAAGTGAAATTGAAATGGCACTACTAACAAGGAAAACTACAATGGTGTTTGAAATCTACTTATACAATATCCCATTTCTGTGAGGAATAGCTAGTATTTTCCAAATTTTGCAGAGTAGTGAGTTAGGTATACTTGCATCCTGGACTACATTAGGAAAACTAGAGGCAGGCTTGTTATCAGTCATCCTCAATAATTGTTCAAATATTAATTTCAACGTTGGCTAGTGCTTACTGGAGATGGTGAAACAGATATGGAAGATCTTAGTGACTAATCCAATTTGGCAAAATATGTGATATGGCATTCCATATCTGAAGTTCTGAATTGTGGGCAATATTTCTTCAGGTTTTTCAAGTAGATGAGACAGAATCAATAGAGTGAAAAGAACATAGATATGCTAAGAAAAGTAATGTTTTTTCAGTACAGGCTGTTGCAGCAAAATTAAATAGAAGAAGCTGACTATGCTCTCAACATCTTTTTAAATTTTTTTAAAGAATGACTCCATTTATCACACTGGGGGAAAAAAGTACCTCTTCTAAGTAATAAGAAAGATAGTTTGTGAACAAATAAGACAAAAATATTCTGAAAGAATATCTCCAGTTACTAGCTCTTCTGTTATTATGCAGGTCTCCTAACAAGTGCTTATCAAGAGTATGTTGTAAGACAAACCTGTGCCAGAAGCGGTTTTTCTCATCATGCAGTCAGTGTAATTAGTTTAAGAATAATCTCTCCCTTGTGTACCTGTAACAGTGTTACCTAGGTAGCTGGCCCAGTTAAATAGACACCACCAGCCAACTAGAGCAGCATGGATGAGAAAGGTAAGGCATTTTGTAGATGAAATACAGTATTTTAGGATGCTAATCTATATGTTAAATGTGTTTGAGATAAATACTTGTAAAATATTTGTTTTCATATGCTTGTTAATGATGGTATACAAAAAGCAAATAAGCAAATTCTTATGTTGTCGTAGTTTATCTTTGTGGCAATTTCTAAGGATAAAAAGTAGTTATATAATTTTTATCTCTTTCTGTGTGGTTATTAAAGGGGAAGGCTATGAAACAGGGCAATTCTGAATGAAGACATGTAGTTGGATATATTACTCTTCCTATATGTTGAATTTAATAGTTACCGTCACTTTGTGGGCTATTTCTATTTCCCCTGTCTGGAAAAGGTGCCACTAGATGGAGCAAGCGTTGTTTAAAAAAAAGAAAAAAGAACAAAAAGGAAAAAAAGAAATGAAGAGTAAGGAAGCCCTCTACTAGAGCCTGCCAAGGCTAAATACATAAATCTTTCAGAGAAGTAACACCTTTGTGATTGAAAGTTATGTGCTAAAATATGGAAGCTTAATGCAGTTGAAAGCTGTCTAATCAAGAGATTATTTTCATTTTTCGGCAAATAGCTTAATAAAAATTTTACTTAAAGGAATAGTAATATTAGAGGCTGGTGAAGAAAAAACAGTTATCCAAAATTCCTTGTAGAATCCATTGCATGTCTCATATAATTGGGATGCCATAATTAAATATTTATAGATAATGAGAAGCAGAATTGGCTTATTAGAACATTTCTCACTCACTGTGTTAAGTAAATGTTTTATCAATTAATGCAAACTTGAGCACAGAAATTAAGTCTGCCCTTCAAGTGTGAGACTTGCCTGCAGGATGCAGAAATGGACTCACTTCAGGGTGATGTGGGGCTCAGAGAGATATTCTGGCACAGCATCACCTCTTTATCTGGTGAATGTTGACAGAAGTTGAAGGATTGGATGTTATAAGTCTTGTTAGACAAATTTGGTAGAATATTTGTTGATATATTTGAAAGTCTCAAATACAATCTAATTATCATGATTTAGCAAAGTTAGGACTATTTCTTCCACCTCAAACTGATTTATCTTATTGGGTTATATTTAGGACAGATGGTTTAGATATCTTTTAAGATGGTTTCTTTACCTGGAATTAGAAGATGCTGGTATAAAAAAGGTCTATAGAGATGCTCTGGTTTAAACTATAATGTAGTTTACTGACAGAATTGCGCAGCCTCCTGCGGATGACATCCTTGTGTTTGAAGAATAAAATAATTTGCATTTTGCTGATGAACTGCTTCTATTTAAAATGCAATTTTAGGACTGTAAAGGATAACAGATATTGGCAGATCTTTTGACTGAATCAGATTTCAGTACTGATAACTCCCAATCAGCCAGAGGTGAGTTTTCTTTGTGTGTCTATAATCTCTGACTTTCTGCATCACACTTGCCTAATTCTTAGCATTTTCCTGATTTACAGCAAAGTGTTTGACTGCATTTTAGAGTGTGCACAGTAGTATTTAATGTATCTAAACACTGTGATCTCAAAAATGCCTGCTCTCTTCCATTTTCACTACAAGTTAGGCACTTTATAATTATCAGTAAAGTACCCAGATGATTTTAATAATGTACACAAAAGATAGAAGCATGATGAAGGTACAGGCATAAAGCTGGCTGTGGCAATGCGAACCATTTAATATAATTTTTGTTAGTATGTTGAGTTTGCTTAAGGAGAAACAATAGAAGATTGGGCAGTTTTACAGGAGTAACAGGAGTTAAAGATTTTTGGTAGATATACTCTCTATTTCATTAAAGCAGAAAATTGGTAATCTGGTTTTCATAATTCAGATCCTTAATTTCTGTTTTGGTTATTTTATCTGTGGTGGACATTAACCCTTAAAATAAAATTAGAAAGGCTTAATGAAAATAAACACTGAGGATTTCTTTGATACAGTCTGTAAATAATAGAAGGAAACTTTAATATTGTGAGTTACTTGCCCCTGTTCCTGAACCACTATGAGTGATAATTGAAATAATAGGGTTAGAATTTTCAAGGAACCAATTTTAGAATGAAATCCTGAGAATCTATTCTCAGGGTAGGTAAGTAGATGATAAACTTGTAGCCAGAATCCGAATACAAGTTTGAATAAGAATGAGCAGAGAGAAAAAAGAACAACGCGAACACTGGATTTGGTGAGCTGACACTGGCCCAGTTTCTGCTTTTTCTAAAGCTGTTAAGGAAGGAGATTCTTTCACTGGGCATATAGAACTTGAGTATTAGTTGTGCAATGTCTCCAGGATGGTTCTGGGGTTCCAGATGGAGGAAGCTGTTCGCCCCAGTCTGTCTTAATGACTCTGCTAGATACACGGGAGCCTGCTAATTAAAGGGTGGAATCCAACAAAGGCCTTCTGTTCTGAAAGATATGTCATCAAATTTAACTCACTGTTCAGTCTTATGCACTTTGTTTCTGAGAAAGAAATCTCACAGGAGAGCAAGTCTTTCAGGTACCTTTAGCATCATGAATTATATCCCCAAATCGAAAAGCAGCTTTGACTATAATGACTCATCCTATCTTCTCATTTACCAGCACAGGCTCTGCTTTGATATTAGAAAGCCTTCTTACCATTTTATCCATGGCATTTCATCTAGAGGTGTTTTCCCCACTTAATTGTGCTCCTGACTTCAGTAATCTTCTCTCTGCTCTGATGATAGTGTTGATCAGCTGCTTTAGTCTACATTGTTTTCTTTCCTTTTTTTCTCTTCTGTGCAGTCAAATCATGTGTGTGGAAAACTTTTCATGGCGTCTTTGCCTTCTTTTTCACCAAGCACGTCAAATGCACTTCTAGTTATACAGAATTTCCTGTTCTCTTTTTTCATTCTCAGAAAATGAACATTATTTTGCTCTCATTTCCTGTATTCTTCATTAGCTTCTCATTTTGCTTGTAATGTCTGTGTGTCAACAATCCTTTCTTACTCTCTCACCCAGTGGTGTCTTCTCTTCTTTCTTTGACAAGAATGATGTGTCTTTAAGACACTTGATGGCTTCCATCAGCTAGAGAGATCTCTGTTATGAGTTTCACATATTTTGTTCAAGAGCCTGTTATTTGGGTAAGCACAAATAGTAAAAAAAGGAAAAACAAACTGTTCTCTGCTCGATTATGCCTGTGGACTAAAAAGTTAACTTTCTCCGCCACCTTTGCATAGTTTCTTGACTTGCTGCAAATGGAAAATTCTGCAGTTACAGAATTTAAAAAAAATAAAATTATCTTGTTTAACCACACTGTGGTCTGACCAAAATCTCATTAGAGTCTATGGTATTTGTTCCATGTCATCCATGCACTTTGGATCAGATCCCAGAGGAAAACTTTTTCTTGCTTTTAATGCTGTGAGCACTCAATTTTGCCTCTTCTAATGCTGAGCCATGCTGGGAAGGGGAAGGAATTACACTGTTGGAGCCCTAGTTCCTGGCAACCATGTCTTTCTAAGGCAAAGTTTCTCTATGGGGGAATAATGGAGAGATTCTCTCTGTTACACCTACATAATTACAAGAGCAAGCATCCTCCCACTGCAGTCCTACTAGCATCTAGATACAGTCTGTAGCCCTCCCTGACACAGTAAGAATTGCCCAAAATGATGAAAACCTTCCTCTCTGCCTTCCTCATCCAGCATTTCTACTTCTCATGCAGCTGTTACTTAGTATTGCAACACACTCTTAAATAGAAGGTTCTCAGCATAATAAGCATTCCCATATGGTACTTGTAGGAGCTCTGAAACTAGAAAGTGCCTCTTCTGCTAAAATGTCTTTGGTTAAGGAGCGTGGGTGCTGCTTAATTATTGTAACTTTATGGAAGGCTGACTTTATATACATATATATATGCACGCACATATATATAGGTAATATTTTTCTACATGCAGATATATAGAATTACAAGTCCTTGTCATTTTGCTTTCAACTTAAGAACAATAAAGGCAGAATTTTAAAAAAGAACATTTTACTTTTGTACTGACAAAGTTACTCTGCCTTTTGTGTGTTTTAGTCACCCTGAAACACTGACATCTCAAATCTTGTTTTGACAGCTGGTGAAACCATTTAATAAAAGTAGATTATTGCTTGTAGCAAGGCTGTCACAATCCAAATACCAGATGAAAGTCTAAATTGTGAGCTAAGCACAGTAAATATGAGAAGAGTTGTTCTACAAGCATGTATTTTCTCTTCATAGTATTTATTAGGTAACAGAACAACGATTTTTTCCCCCTTGTATTGTGATATCATAGACTAAAGTCTTTCTCCCCATCCTAGTTAGGAATTTCTAGTGTCATCAAAAATTCTTTAGTGTTTGTGCATTCCCTTCAGTTTCTAGGCTGTAAAAATTATCAATATTTTGATCTTAGGAAACAGGAGAAAAATATATTACTTAAGCACAATATAATGTTCACAGAGTATTTAGTAACAAATGCAGGAATGAGTGTGGTAAGTTTTCAAGAAGTCCAGTAAATTATTTCCTGGAGATGCTGGAGGCATTGTATCTATATGCATGACACCATCTTTGTCAGTGGTGTGAGCATGCTTCCCCTGGGTACACTACCCACCCTATCTACCTTTAGCAAAGGCTCCTCATGTCACAGCCAGTGCTCACAGAGTTCTTCAGATAGGAATCCTGGTACACAAAATTGAAAGGAAGAATAAGGTCATCTCTAAACCGACTGCCCAAGAGAATATGCCTTGTAAAGGCTGAAGATTCTGAGATTAATATGTAAAAGTCAAGTTTTAATCATATGGTGAACCTGAAATACAGCAGTAGCTGCATGTACAGTGAGAGGAAGAAAAATCTGTTCTTAAATAAAGCAATTACATGAAGCTTCACTGATGTTCTCCAAATACCTCAGTCTGAGGCAGCAAAGATGTAAAAGAATGCTTCAGCTTGTCAGTGCTAGTGTTCTGTTCATGCCTGCTAAATGATAGTCAGGTAGTAAACTCTGGTAATAAAGGTTATATCTTAAATTCTATCCTAAAGAGAGACAATGAGAAGAGCTACTGGCTGCATTATTTTCATGCCAACTAATTATTTGTTGCTATCAAAACAACATATTTCCAGCATATGAAGTAAGAGAACAAAGACATTAGTGGAAGCAGGAAAAATCTCATAATCTTGAACTCAATCCAGATTTGGATGTGACCAGGAAAAAAATCAGAGCAGTCTGATTCTGCTGCTTTAAGATAAAGCAAAAAGAATGGGCCCTGAGGAGCTGAGAATGCTGCGCCAGTTACATGTGGGGGAACAGTCTAGTATGAGGAGTGAAAGACGCATATGGTGGTTAGAAATTACATCAGAGCTCCTTTGTGATGGAACATACCTTCTTTGGGACCCACAGGAGCTGTAACCAGATTGTCCTCATACAGAGATACTATTTCTTTGCTTGTCTGGTTTTTTTTGTTTTTTTTTTTTTTGGTCCCTTGAAAAACAGAAGAAAGTGGAACAAGATGTTAAGAACTAGCAAAATGTCCAGTACAGAATTTATTTGGGAAACTATAGGCAGGATGTAAACCCAGGAGCATTCCTCATGGTTAACCATTGATGAACATAAAGTCACAAAAAAAGAAAACCCAGCATAAATTAACTCAACATATCACTCAACAATACTCAAAAATTAGAACAGATGGACCTGTTAGAGAGTTGTATGATAATGAATGATCTCCTTCAATGTCTTTTGTAATAAAATGAATTTGAAACTGAAATATTTGAGATAATTCTTATTTTATTCATGCTAGTAATCATCTCTGCTACAGACATTAGCTGTCACAATGCTAAATCACAACTCTTGGTGCTTGGTTGTACTATGCAAGCAACTCGGCATTTAGAAGGAGAGCTTTGGCAGTACAGAGAGCAGGACATATGAGAAATGTTCACCAACTGTGGGTGAAATATGAAAAACAATAATCAGCTTTCAAATAACTAGTTGATGAAAAAATTGAAACTACATGTGACCACATTACCAAGGAAGCAAAAATGCATGTGCCACATATACAAAGGAAAAAACCCATTATTCCCCATTTCATGATCCAAGACAAAGTGTGTGTGCAGCCTGTGGGACTGGACTTGTGGGCAGAGCAGCTGTATTCATGGGTTCTCACAAGAGCAAAGAGAGTATGGAAACTTTAATCTTGTCTGGTTTTTTTTGCCATCAACAGTTGTAGGAAGTTGGAATATTTTTGAACAAAGGAAGGCTGGGTGTATCCCTGGATGAGAGAAGGGGAGTTTTGCATTTCTCAGGCTGCACTTACCCAGAAGATGAGCATGGACTTTTATATTTTTCTGAGGACAACTGAGATATATCATGCAAAACATATCACTATCTCCTGTGGTCTGGAGAAACGGACAGTTGCAGTTATTCAAGGCAGAGGGACATACAAAGAAATAAGCTGTTCTCATAGAGCTGCTCATTCTAGGGTAGTCTATCCTGCTGAGGAACATTTCTGTGGAATGGTGGACAATGTTTAAATCAATTCTTTTGGGGCTTTATGGTTGTGGAAGATAGGTTTGCTTAGAGAGGGGATAGGTCCATGTTTCACAGGGGATTGTAATTTTTCTGCAATTTTCTTTTATTGATTGATTTTTTTTAATCATACTGGCTTCAAATATGGGCCAGATTTCATCAGAATATTCTAATGGGATGTAGAATATGAGTGCAGAATCTCTGTATAAGCCAACCCATCTGTTCAGGCACTCCCAGGGCAATTTTAATCTATTTTTGTTTTACTGAGTTTTTCTACATTAAATGTGGACTCAAACTGACTAAGAAATGCAGAGAGACTACTTTTTTAAATGAAGGCAACTGTGTAAAGAAGGATTAGTTTCATTGCACAGATATAATAGCATTTTTATTTTTGAGTTAATGATTTTAAATAATTTTTTGACATGCAATTAATCCTATGATTCACTGGTGATAGAACAATATATTTTTAGGAGGCTTTACTTTGGTCTTGTCTTATTGCAATTTTTTTTACTTTTAGAGAGAGATAACTAAATGTCTCAATGGAGATTTTATTTTTGTGTTTCTCTTTGTTTTTAAGGAAAAAGTTATGCTCAAAAAAACAAAGCTGAAGTTATCTGTGAAAAGGTTTCAAAGTTTGAGAAATGTAAGGAGTATCACAAAGGCGTGACTTTATCACAAAATCTGATTGGGAAACAACAAAAGCACACATTCTATATTCCAGAGATTATTAATCCTAAATTGTTTAAACCCACAATTATAGTTCAGTCAAATTTGTCCACGAAAGAAGCATTTCTGGGCAGCTGAACACTGGCAAGAGGAAATAAACAGAGACTTGTGGCAGTGAGATGGAGAGAGAGTATTTTTTATATGTGGCTGCAGTTTTGCCTTAGATAATCTTTCTTTATTCTCAGACTGCTCTGCTTGAAACAATTTCATATTGAGCTTCTCCAACTACACTGCTGTGAACAATCAGGAAAAGAAAAATTGAGACACTGGGCTGTTATGTCAACTCAGACTTAATTTGTTCTCACATCTCATTTCCTCTTTTCCTGGACATTCCTAGACTTCAATTATATTTGTCTAAGTAGATATTACAACTGCATTATTGGACAAGAATCCTAATGCTCTAGGCAGAGATTATTGCACACATTTGAACTTCCATTAAAAACAAACAAACAAGCAATAAACCCAAATAAAGCCAATACCCAACCTTTTTTCAAAACTTTTTCTCAGTTGTATGCAAGAGATAGGAACTGGAGTAACTCCTTGATATCCTGACTTTGCTCAGGGAAACATCCAAGATATTTGAACTATTGTTTCCTGTTTACAATAAGGAAGGTTATGATTATTTTTTGGATAGGAGATGATGGTAGCATATGGTATCAAACACAGGGAATCAGTTATCTGAATGACTACAAAGCTGATGACATGTCATCAGTAGTATGCAATACCTGATAATAAAAGTTGAAGGAAATCATCAAGCCAGACATAGAATTTTAATAGAAAATTGATTTTAAAGGCAACATAAGTTTACTGGGCTGACTGTGACAGATTTCTTTAGTCTGTCATTCAAGGCACTGGGGACCTGGTAAATCTATCTAGCGATAGCTTACAAAAATATGTGAAATGTGACATGATTTCTGATGATAAACCTGGGACGAGATGGCAGTACAGCAAAATGTGAAGAAAAAGATGAGGAAGAGGTCTGTAAACAGATAAAGCATGAGATGCAACAGTGCAAAAACATGTGCTAACAATGTAATCATACTCATTTTGACTTTAGCAAGATGATTTAGAAATTATGGCTGTGGAGAATAATCTGATTGACTAGCTAGTTCAGACTCAACATTGTCATTGTGATAAGACTGTAAAACTTATGCTGCTCCCTTGGAATGAATCAGGAAAGATATTTCTTGAAGAGATGAAATAAAGTCAATATTTTTGTACTGGGCATTGGTGAGATTAAAATCTAGAGTACTGCATACGGTTTTGGGTCACATTCAGGAAAGATGTATTTCAGCCTGGAACTGAGAAGGACTACAAGAAAGATAAGGGGAATGGAGAAATTTATCACAAAACTGGAGCTTTAAAGAGCTTAGTTTGTACAATATTGTAAATATAACAGACACACATAAACATGATATAAGGTAAGTACAAAAGATATTTTTCAGTAAAAGAGTAACACTAAGAAACTAAAAGAAATATGCCCTGGAAATTTATGATTGATGGAAAAACAAAGAAACTGAAGCATTAGGGACAAACACTTCAAAGGTATAGTGCACTGAGTCTGAATATCAGTGATATGTTAGGGCATGTTCAATTTATCAGCAGTGGCTTTCAGGTTAGATGAGGATTTCTCAGTTGGGAGGATAAATTGTTAATGTCTAATTTATTCAAATAGGAAGGGTGTGTTTGCTTAATCCTCAGAAAACATAAAATACCAGCCTTTTAGCACCAGTTAACACTTTTTGCCTGTTACTAGTATTAACCACTTCATGAGAACACAAGCAACATTTTTTCCTGTACTAAACCATAACCTGCTATAACCTGTGCTTTTTGAAAACAGTGTATTTTATCTATTATATCCCTCCTTCACATTGGTTTAAATAAAAATGGTGCACTGAGGAGCTAAAGGAATCCCTTGTCTTCCACAGAAAGTATTCATTTTCTAGACACAATGCCTTCTTATTGGCATCAAATACAAAAGAAATGTGGGGGAAAAAGCAAATTTTCATGCTGCTGTTTTAATGTATTGGATGCTGCATGATGTTTAAGCAACTGCCTTCAGTGTATTTCTTCCCATCAAAGGGTCCTAGTCTTAGCTTAAGGGTCTGAAGCAAGAGTGATAGCCTAATCACCTCTTTGTCTTTGGGGAAAAGTGATACACTTAATCTGTGCAATGAAGCTTCTATGAAATAAGGACAAATGGGAGGAAGTGCTTGACTCTGCAGTTCCCCCTTGATATCTGAACACTTATAAGTATGAATCGCTTGTTGGAGTAAAAAGGTAGGCTAGGGTTAGGTTTGGAATGGCTGCGGGAGTTTATACCTATAGAATACATTTTCTTACCTGGTTCCTGTCATAGTGTCATTTTACAAAATGTGACAAAATTACCAGGTTAGGAACTACTCTGTTTTGTTACATGAATCATTGCTTTGTCCAACAGTTTTAGCAATTCAAAAGAAATGTGAATGCTCTCTCCTTCCATAGGAGCTCAAGTGCAGAAATAAATGTGATCAAGCCTATAGTTACAATAGGCCAATTTGCTTTTATAAAAATTGTTTCTCAGTATTTCCCCTTAACATGGACCTTTCTCAATAGTGGTGATTAATAATATTTATTAAAGTGGTCACTTTTAGTTTTATATCTTCAGTTTATTTCTCTCCAAATTAAAGCTTAAAAGCTTTCCATACTTTTTCTAAGTGTCAGTCCCACTAGACTCAGAAAAAATATTGAATTATAGTAGTCTCAGAAATTATTGTATATGAATGTTTGTATATGAATGCTAATCCAACTGATAAAAGCCTAAAAAAGTGGAAACAGGTTTCATATGCAATTTTGGAAGAATCCTCCTAATTCAAAACTCTGTTTTTCTTTTGTTAGTGATATGACTGGCTTCCTGTCTGGACATTCAATGACTGCATGATATAAGGCCATGCAGCTTTATGTGCAGAGAAGTAGGATCCATTGTTCTGCAGAACTCATATTTCTCCTGCCTAGCTTTTAAGGTTTATGGATCAAGTTCTTGCTGAAAACATCTGTATCCAAATGCACACAGAAAACCATAATGATTTAAATGTTAATATATGGTACATCAGAAAGCTGCCATTACTGGAGTCTTCTCTGTTCTTCATTGTGAGTAATTACAGGGAAGAGCAGAGAACATCTGCCTGAATGCCAAGTGAATTTACTGTGATTTCTCATTTCACAAAGGAGAACCCATGAATTCAGTGTGCTAGAAAGCTGCCTGCTGTTCTTCTCAAAATGGTAGTGCAATGTGTAGGACAGACTGCTGTGTTTCCAACTTGCAAGTTTGAAGCAAGTTTGGGATTTTCTGTACTATGTAAATTTTGTCTTTTCTCAGAAGGCTCCTTTTATGTTACTGTTATAACGAAAGGTAAGCAGCTTTTAATTGATTTGTGAACATGCAGTTGATCATAACAGAATGTTAATTAAATATTTTAAAATCTAATAAATAATTTTAAAATACTAAGAAATAATAATAACTAAATAATCAATCCATTTGCAGTGAATCATTCCTATTAGAAGGTGTGATCCTGTGCCAACCTTGTAATGCTGAAAACTAGAAAAAAAGGGTAAAGCATGTATTTGTAATATATTTGAGAGATTATGTGAGCCTTGTCTGCAAAAAAAATCTAAGCAGATTAATGCACATGTTTTTCAAAGCCAATTAAATTGAAGCGAGTAATTTCTCAAGATGGGTGGCTAATTACAGAACAGCAGATTTGGATAGATATGAAGTACTCATTCCATCAATGCAACCAAAACAATTTCAGTACAACAATATATGCTTAAAAAAATAGTATTCTGAACAGGAAAATATAAGTCACTGCCACTATGTCCAAATTTGAGTTCACTAATAGCCATATAGCACTCAGACTGCTGAAGGTGGCTCAGCGCAGGAAACTCAGGGTATAGATTAATGGTGGGCAGCTTTTGATTTTTGTTAGTTTTGACATCTGATAAATATTTTAGCAATGACAGTTTGTTTCAGAAGAGCACAATATTACTATTTTTTAGAAAACAAGCTGTAGTCTTCACAGAAAGAGATGATGTTGCAGGACAGAGACACAGTTATGAAGGGACTTCATACAATACCTGTAGCACCTGGGATGATTTTAGTGGCATTTTAGGACTACAGTTGCACATGGATTTTCAAGCCTAATCAAGGATACTCAGATATTCACCTCTCACCAAGAAATCTCACGGGAATTTACACATCCCAAAGTGAGGCTCAGCAGAAATCCATTGCTTTTTAGAGTAAGGCATGGTTGACATTTTTTGTGTACTAGACAATAATTCATATACCTTCTACAACTCCCACATCAATACAGTTGAGGAATATGTATAGCTGGCCCAAGGAGATGGCTGTGCCATGATGAGAAGAGCATTTTGTCCATCCCATGAACAACAAGGGAAGGGGTGGGATTTAAAATCCTCTCACTGTCATAATTCACACTTTACTCTGCAGAAGAAAGCACTTTCTATCAAATGCAATCAATATTGAGAGCTATGATTTCAGGAATTTCAGTTGCAGTATTTACAGATTTTCAGCATAAAAACTAATAGAAAAAATAATCCAACTGGTGGCATTAAGGTAATCAAAGCTCTAGCAGTGATATGATACAATACTATCAAAATAGGATAGGATAAAGAGAGGATTTCAATAAATGTTTGGGAAGCACCAGGCATCTTTATATGTCATTGTAAGTTTGATAGTACATTATAGTGAAATGAACAATACAAACAGACCCTATACTAAGTGTTCTCTTCACTTTGTATGTGGTCATCCCACTTTTTTTACAGACCTTCTGAGTTTAATATAGCCTAGACAATATCTTCTGCAGCCTTTTAGGAGCAACCAGGATTGTATTTTTCTTAATTAATATTTCTTTGGCAAAAGAAAAACCATGCCAGCTGCTCAGCAGCAAGAGTAAGTCTTCTTAGCATGTTATGCATACTTTCTGCAGACCTTGTTCTTGTTAGCAGTTTATCACATGGATCCCTTGGGATACATGTGACAGATGATGTAAGAATACACAAATTACTTTCTGTAAACAAATGAGTTTAAGACAGACAAGTGCACATCTAGGATTTACCTTTTAGCACAGTGTGAAAAAAGTAAGCTGTGTACTCTGTCTTCTGGCAAAAAAACTTTTCTCAAGATCCTAAGTTAAAGCTAAATTTGAGATGATATTTTTCTCTGCTTTTCTTCCTCTTGTAGCTTGTCAACTGATATTTCACCATTTGAAACAGGGAAGGGTGTGGAAACACATGCATCCTTTGGGCTTTCATTTAAACAGGAGACGTTCAAAGTTAATTTGACCCAGGAAACTACAGGCCAGTCAGTCTCACCTCTGTGCCTGGCAAAGTCATGGAGCAGATCCTCCTAACAGGGNAAGGCCAAGTGCAAGGTCCTGCACCTGGGTCGAAGCAATCCCAAGCACAGATACAGGCTGGGTGGAGAGTGGCTTGAGTGCAGCTCTGTAGAGAAAGACTTGGGTGTGTCAGTTGATGACAAACTCAGCATGAGCCAGCAGTGTGCACTCGCAGCCAAGAAGGCCAACCAAATCCTGGGTTGCATCAAGAGGAGTGTAACCAGCAGGTCAAGAGAGGTGATTTTACCCCTCTACTCAGCACTGGTGAGACCCCACCTGGAGTATTGCGTCCAGTTCTGGAGCCCTCAACACAGGAAGGATATTGAGCTATTGGAGAGGGTCCAGAGAAGGGCCACGAAGATGATCAAAGGGTTGGAGCAACTGCCCTATGAAGACAGGCTGAAGGAGTTGGGGTTGTTCAGCCTAGAGAAGAGAAGGCTCAGAGGGGACCTCATAGTAACTTATCAGTACCTGAGGGGGTCCTACAGAAAGGCAGGGGAAGGAATTTTTAACATAATATCGGATGGGAGGACTAGGAACAATGGATATAAATTAGAGGGGGATAGATTTAGACTAGACATAAGGAAGAAATTCTTTACAGTGAGGGTGGTGAAGCACTGGAACAGGTTGCCCAGGGAGGTTGTGGATGCCCCATCTCTGGAGGTGTTCAAGACTAGGCTGGACAGGGCACTGGGCAGCCTGGTCTAGTGGGAGGTGTCCCTGCCTCTGGCAGGGGGGTTGGAACTAGATGATCTTTGAGGTCCCTTCCAACCTAAACTATTCTATGATTCTATTCTATGATTAATTTCTCCTTTCTTAAAAGACAGGCTGATAACATGGTAAAATCCAACATGCTAGTTACAATTTGCTCTGAAGGATGTTATCAAGTATATACACAAAATTGAGGTTGAAATACAACATATTTTTCATAAAATAAGATGAGAATGTCAATCCTACCATCTTTCAATCCAAGGAGTGTATAGAAAAAGAGTTATGAGCTTTGAAAGAACTAAACTAATGAAAATATATGCAGACGTATACAAAAGCCTGTCAGTTTGGATTCAGAGCACGCAGGTAGGGATCCAGTGCAGAAGAATGCACAGAGTCCCCCTCAGTCGTCAGTCACTGAAGAAAGCGAGGCAATGAAGAATCAGGCTGACATACTAAGCATGGCAGATGGGACAGAATATCCTATTGGTTAGTTTCTGGCCACCTTTCATCTCCTCCACACATATGTGAACTCTTCATGGCATAAAGAACCAAGTCAGGTGGTTTTAAATAAACAAGAGCCTTTCACCCTCAAAAGGAAGATGGCTCTGCTCCACCCCAAACCAGGACATTCCACTCTGTATTCCATACCTTTGCATCATTCTAAGATCACTAATACTTATCCATCAGACACATAGAAACATGGATGCACAAACATATAAACAGATCAGTCATTTATGTTCTATGTTCCAAACTTTGTTCCACTAAGTTGTACAACAGGGTTTCCTCAGTGTACATTATAACCTCCTCTTGTATCTTTCCAGAGTCTTTGCCTTTGGGACAGTTTATAAAATCTTCTTTGATTCTATGGCATGGGCCTAGAGGATGACCTCGAGACAGTATGAGAGCACTCATAATGCAAGAAAATAGGGCTTGGACCATTAATTTGGATTCAATAACAGCTCAACTTAAAAGTCTCTATGCAAATGTATGGATCCTGGGGAGCAAAAAGGCACTATTAAAGTGTGCATGTCTGCAAGGCTAAGATATTATTGACGTCATTGAGACAGGATGGCTTCTATGAGTGTAGCATGGCTACAATGTAGAAAGGCTACAAATTCTTCAGGAAGGACTGGAAGGGGAGAAGAGGGAAAGTGTCACCCTATTCATTAATGAACAACTAGAATCTATGGAGATCCACTCGGGAAGGGATGAGGAACTGACCAAGGACTGAGTCAGGGCTAAAGGGAAGATAAAAGCAGGTGATATCGTAATTGGGGTTTGCTATGGATCACCTTTCTAAGATTACCAAGTGGGTGATGCATTTAATAGGAGGAGGATTACTGTTCAAGCGTGGTCCTCATGGGTGATTTCAACCACCCTGACATCTGATGGAAGAATGATCACAACCCTCTTCTCCAATTTGTAGCAGATCTAACACAAAAAGATGCAATGCTGGACCTTGTTCTCACCAGGAAAGAAGAGCTGGTGGGTGACAAAAGGCTCAAGGGCAGACTTGGTTGCATTAATCATGAGATTGTTAAATTCTAGACCCTCAAGGCTATGAGGAGTGTGTTCAACTAACTCACTACTCTGGAAATCAGGAGAGTCAAATTCCATCTTTTCAGAGATCTTCTGAGGAGGGGACTAAGTGGGATCGGAGAGTACAGTGAAACAAGGCCTTGGAGAGGAGATGGCCCCAGGAAAGCTGGTCAATATTCAAGGACTGAGCCCAGGACCAATGTGTCCCAATGAAGAAGAAGGCAGGCAAGAATTCCAGGAGGCTGTCAGAATGGAGAAGTAGTTCCTTTAAATGCTGAAATGGAAGGATAAGGTCTACAGACAATGGAAGAAAGGACAGGTGGCCTGGAGAGAATAAAAGGAAACTGTGCAAACAGCAGGAACTTGGCTAGGAAGCTAAAAACCAGGCAGAATTAAACCTGGACAGGAACATCAAGGTGAACGAAAAATATTCTATGGGTATATCAGTGATGAAAGGAAGTCCAGGGAAGATGTGGACCCCTTGCAGAGGGTTATAGAAGAACTGGTCATGCAAGAGAGGGAAAAGGACAAAGTAGTCAATGGTTTTTTTGCCTCAGTTTTTGTCTGCCCATGCACTCCGAACTGCACCTGGCAACGGCAGGGACTGGGAGGGAAAACATCTGCTCACTGTAAGTGAAGAAGAGTTTTGAGACTATGTGATGGACTCAAAGTTGCACAAGTCCATTGGACATGACAACATCCATCCCAGGTTAATGAGAGAAGTGGCAGATAGCGTAATGAAGCAGCTTTCCATCACATTTGAAAGGTCATGGCAGTCTTGTGAAGTTGCAGTGACTGTAAAAAGGGAGATGTAATGGCCATCTTCAAACAGGGAAAAAAAACTTGGAAGCTACATGCTGGTTAGCCACCTATGTCCCTGGAAAAATCATGGAACAAACAGCAAGCAGAATCATAACCCTGGACTTCAGTGGGGCCAACTTTGGCCTTTTCAGGCATTTGCTAGGAGAAATCTCATGAGGCACTAGAATATAAGAGGGCCCAAGATAGGTTGTTAGCACTCAAGGACCACTTCTTCCAAGCTCAAGATCAGACCATCCCAGTAGACAGGAAGTCAAGAAACAGAGCCAGGAGACTGGCTTGGTTAAACAGGGAACTTCTAAGAAGAGGAAAGTCTACAGGTCATGTAAGGAGGGACTGACCTCTTGGGAGGAATATAAGACTGTTGTAGGGTAGCAACTAGGAAAGCTAAAGCCTTATTACAGTTAAACTGTGCAAGTGGGGTCAAGGACAACAAGAAGGATTTCTTTAAATACATTAAAGTAAAACTTACACTAGAAGCAATGTAGGCCCACTCATGAATTAGGTGGGTGCTCTGGTGATAGAAATAAAGTGAAGGCAGTGTTACTGAATGCTTTCTTTGTCTCTTTTTATGCTGTTGGAGGTTTTCCTGAGAACCCAGATGAAGCCAGGAGAAAGGAGGAACNGCTTGGTTAAACAGGGAACTTCTAAGAAGAGGAAAGTCTACAGGTCATGTAAGGAGGGACTGACCTCTTGGGAGGAATATAAGACTGTTGTAGGGTGGCAACTAGGAAAGCTAAAGCCTTATTACAGTTAAACTGTGCAAGTGGGGTCAAGGACAACAAGAAGGATTTCTTTAAATACATTACAAGTAAAACTTACACTAGAAGCAGTGTAGGCCCACTCATGAATTAGGTGGGTGCTCTGGTGATAGAAATAAAGTGAACTATAAACAGGTAACTATAAACAGGTCAACCTCACCTCCATCCCTGGGAAGGTGATGGAGCAACATGTTTTTACTGTTTCTAGGCACATCAGGGATAAGCAGGTCATTAGGGGCAGTCAACATGGATTCACCAAGGGGAAGTCATGCTTGACCAACCTGATAACCTTTTATGAAGACCTAACCAAGTGGGTAGACAATGGTAAAGCTGTGGATGTGATTAGTCTTGATTTTAGTAAATCATCCTCTCGGCTAAACTGTGGGAATATGGTCTCGAAGACTAGGAAGTGGGATGGACTGTGAACTGGAAGGAGGGAAGAAAGCAGAGAGAGGAGACTGAGGGGTGATCTCATGAATGTATATAAGTTACTAAAGGGTAGGTGTCAGGAGGATGGAGCCAGGCTCTTCTCATTGACATCCAATGATAGGACACAAGGCAGTGGGTGCAAGCTAGAACACAGGAGGTTCCACAGAAATGTGAGAAAAACCTTTTTCACAGTGAGGGTGACAAAACACTGGAACAGGCTGCCCAGAGGTTGTGGGGGTCTCTGTCCCTGGAGATACTCAAAACCTGCCTGGATATGTTCCTGTGTCACCTGATCTAGGTGTTCCTGCTCCAGTAGGGGGTCTGGACTAGAAGATGTCTCGAGGTCCCTTCCAACCCCTGACATGCTGTGACCCTGAAACATTTAATAGTGACTGTAGGTATGAAAATGAGTGACTATAGATATAAAACACTTCATCACATTTAAACTTTAATTTCATCTGCATTATCCAAAGTAGTTACACATTTAGCTTTCAACTCTTTTTACAGAGAAAAATTGTGTGATCTATTTAAGATGAGTTGTAGGAGAGAGTCCTGGAAAATACCTGATATCCCCATCAGCAAATTCTCAATTAAAAGGCCAAAATACTTGTTTCTTACTATGACATGAAGAGTAGATAAAATTGGCTTGAGTTCATGAATTTCTGAATGGAATGAGATGGAATTTAAAACAGGCATTTACATTTGGAATTTATAGTTCTGTAATCAATGCATGTGGCATTTCTATCAATATCATAGTTTGTAGACTTGTGATTTTAAATAGTAAAATCACTTTTATCTATCTATCTATCTATCTATCTATCTATCTATCTATCTATCTTTTTTTCACTTTCTCTATCTTTTGAATCTGCTTCCATAGCGTGTTGTGAATCTGCTTAAAAGGGAACATTTATCATGTTTTGATCTAGTTTGTCCTCTAGCTCATACTCTGAAGAAATTCTAACTTTAAGTGATAGATCAAATAGCTGGAGGAAACAAAAAGAAAAGAGAATACATCACAAAATAACACCATCTATTACTCTGAACTGGTGGGCAATGAAGTAATAAAATTAATGAAAGTAGACAACAAGTGAGGGGGAGAAGTAAAATGATAGGTGCCCCAAACATCTATGAGATTATACTAAAACAGTGCAGTGTCCAGTGACTTTTGGTTAGATAACACATTTTAAAGTCTAGTCCTACATATTATAAAGCACTTGCAAAATCTTCTATCATGTGATTTTACAATTAGTATATTTGTACTGCATTTCCTTGCAAAAATGGATTGCTGTGAAGAGTCAGTATCTTAGCTGGGCTCTTTAGAAAAAGTGGCTAGAAAATTAATCTTTCTTCAGTGAATTCAAATGTGGACATTTTTCCATTAAAGAAACAGATCTTTTAAACTGTATTGGACTCTTTGTGACATAGCCAGCCTTGTAACTTTCATGGTGGATTAGCTTTCCTTGACCTCTAGAAAAGTGAACTACCTAGATCCTCTACAGTAAAATTTGGGATATTCAGATAAGATTCAGGGCTTAAACATTGGATTAACGTGCTAGGGTGAACTTGGGGCCAAAGATGATTCACTACTTGGCAAAATATAGACCCCAAGGAGCCATTCTTCTGAAAGAATTAAGGCTGGCCATGTGTAGCTATCTGAGAAAGCTACATAATGATATATGTGATTTATACCTTTAGAAACTTAAAGCAGCCTTTTTATTGATTTACTTTGTGTTATGGGAAGCAATATAATCATCTCTTACAGTAAAGTCTTCTCATAATATGATTTTAATCCAAGCCCTAGTTTTATTTTATTGTATTTATTTTTGTTACATCCTGCTCTTTGTATGGCTTTCATTTCTGATTAATTCTCTGTCACTGGAACACAGCAAGGACAGCTGAAAAGACCAGCTCCAATGCAAGTTAACCTAACACCAGGAAGGGAATAGTGGCAAAAAGAAGGGTTATCAGGAGCTTTTTGAAGCTAGAAAAAGTGGCTAGCATTTACCAGAAACTGGCATTTTAGGGGTGGGCTGATGAGGAGGCATGGCCAGAGCCAGCTACATTTGGGGACCTTCTGCATCCTCATAAAAGAAGCATTTTGGGATCATAATGACCAGGTAGCTGAGTGTGCGAGCAGTATCACTTATGGGCATCACCTATAAGCAGTCTCCCTGGCAAGCAGGACATGGCATGACAGTAAGGACACAGGAGTTTGCATGGCAATTTGTTTGACAATATGCACAGGAGAGCACTGAAAGACTGCCAACTGAGGCAGAAAATCTGCCTGGCCAGAACCACAGCATCTTAATGTATAAGGCTCTGCCCCCTTTGAAATAAAAATGGGATCAGAAAGTAAAGAGGATAAAGGGCCCCCATATCCTGTTCCTGACAGGCAGAAGACTAAATGCAAAGAGTAAATGGAGGCAAATGCATAGTTGGGGAAGTGACTGAATTCCTCTCTTGACCCTTTTGCCCCCTCCTCCCCTTCAGTATCTCTGAACAACAGATATGAGGTTCTGGTTGAGGAGGGCCAGTCAAATAAGGATGTGGATGATGGGCAATTTACACCATTGATATCTCCATAGTCAGAAAAGCATACAGCCCATAATCAGAACCATGTCAAAAGAAAGAAAAGAAGGTTAATAATTGGTGGTGACTCCCTCCTAAGGTGAACAGAAGGTCCAATGTACCAGGTAGTCTTGTCACACAGTTACCATGCTGCTAGAACTTCATAGTGACCATCACTAAAACCTGGTGCAATGAAACCTATGACTGAAGTGTGGCTATCAATGGCTACAAGATGTTCACAAGGGATAGGAAGGAGGGGTAGAGGTATTCCCCTCTGTGTTAGGAGTGGGTAGAGTGTGAAGCCATAATGAATTTTAAAACTTATGGGTAGGAATTAGTAACAAGGGGACTTTGTAGTTTGTGTCTACTACAGGTTGCTAGATCGGGGTGGCAGACTGATGAAGTCTCCTTACTTAAGCTACAGGAGGTATAATGCTCAAAGGCTCTCATTTTGATGGGGAATTTCAACCATCCTTATGTCTGATGGAAAAATAACATCATGAGCTGGTAGACAACCCAGGAGACTCCTGTAGTGTCTCAATGATGACTTTCTATGACAGGAAATACACAGCTCTACTCAAAGGGACATTGTACTGGATCAATGCAAGTGAATTCACCAGAGATTTGAGGTTAAATTTTAAATGATATCATTTCTCACAATCCTAGAACTCATCCTTCTAATCTTGGTGACACTGAAGACTGAAACAAGAGAGCACTATTTAATTTAATCACTGAGCAGACGAGCTCCGGTGAGGGGAAGCCTTCACCATCTGAGCCACTCTCGGCAGAAAACAGCAAGAAGCTCCTTTCCAGGGCTTTCTACAAGCCAAAAAGAGTGAGCAAGTGGGGGCGGAGCCAGCTGGTGCGGCGGGAGATTTAAATGAGCTGCTGATGCGCCAAGGGGCAATGGCCGAGCAGACGAGCAGAGACCATCTCTGCTGCTCCACAAAAAAA
>VZTY01006599.1:22277-49232 GCA_013400935.1 Turnix velox | reverse complement strand
GCTGAGGCTCTGAGTGACCTAATTTCATAGTCTATGAAAAATCACCTAACCACAGGGGTGAAAGTGACCTCAAGGAGATCATCTCCAGATGATCCTGAGTGGTCAGGAGGTTGCCCAGAGGGGTAGTGGATGCCCCATCAAGCCTGGAGACATCTAAAACCAGGGTTGCTGAGCCTCTGAGCAATCTAATATCCTACTCCATGAATCATCTAACCACAGGGGTGGATGTGATCTATGGAGATCATCTCTAGATGATCCTGAGTGGTCAGGTACTGGAAGAGGCTGCTCATAAAGGTGGTGGAGGCACCATAAATGCCTGGAGACATCCAAGGCCAGGCTTGCTGAGCCTAGTGAAGGATGTTCCTGTCACTGCAGGGGGTGGCACTAGAAGGTCTTGGCAGGTCCCTTCCAACCCTATGAAGCTCCTGAAGGCTCTGCTGGTGTCCCTGGGTTTTGCTGGGTACCCCCAGAGCACTGTGGAGTTTGGGGGGGTTGATCTGGCTACTGTGGTGGAAGAGCAGGTCCTGTGCCTTTCTGCAGCTCAGCACATCTCATCTCATGGTTTTCCCATCCCTCAGGGACCCCAGAACTTGCCCCTTCTCTGTCTTTTAATTGAATCCTTGTTGTTTGGTGTGTGGCCAGGGAAGTCCATGAAAATCCATATTTTTGTTGGAGTCTGGCTGAGCTTGCTTTGACTTCAGCCATTCCTTCTGTCCTAAGGGCTTTTCTTTGAAGTGTGTAAACAGCAACAGGAGCCTGTCTTTCAAAATATCATTCTAGAAGGTTCCCTCACTGTGTGTTGAGGCTTTTGGAAGCTCTCTTCAGAGAGCAAGGGCAGGCCTGTGGTGGCTGGCACAGCATCTCAAGGGAATTCAACCCTAGAAGGTGAGGAAGGCAGCACAGATGAGAGATTTTGGGGAGTGGAGAATCCACCATATCCCTGGTCAAGGCCTTTTAACAGGTTATAAGGCTGCAGGCAGGTGTATCCTGGGCAAGGGGAGGTGCTGATGCTGATCTTCCCTCCTGTCTTTCATCACTTCCTCTCTGACATTTACCAACCCATTCACCCTGTTGTTATCATGGATGTTCTTTAATCAGGCTGTGGTTAAATGAGCAGAACTGGCTCAGCTGACTTGTGCCTGAAGGGAACACAAGAAGGAGGGTGCCCTGCCAAATGTGAGGTAGTCATTTGTGCTTAATTTGTTGTGACAAAGACCTAGGAGAAGCAGTTTCAGTTGGTGCAGCTGCCTGCAGCATTGGCCTCCATCTGCACTTTTGAGAGCAGAGATCCTCACCAGCTTTTCCCATCCATCCCACCCCTTGCTTCAGCTGCTTGACCTCCTGTGTGTTTAACTGTCTAGTTGTCCCAAAGAGTCACTTTTGCATGTGACCAGACTGTAGAATGCAGAACTTCATACATAGAAGTACAAATATAGGAGCTGAGAAGAGAGCAGAGCATATTTTAGTCAGTGAGGACAAAAAGCAAAGCCTGGCACCTGCATTTCAACATTTTACCTTTGAGCAGAGCAGGGATCTGTTTGCACCACAGCTGCTCTCCTCCCTGTCCAGTGGGTAGGAAGAATCACTCATCAGACTCTGCTTCTCTCCCTTTTTTCCCTGTGAAAGTGGCAAACACAAGTCTCCAGAGGGTTAGTGTGACCATTTCTTAATCCATCTTGTTTCCTATTGTGTTGCTGTGGAGATCAAATCCTCTCTGTCTCACCACTGGGGCTCACAAAGCCAAGATAAGGACAGTGCCTCAGCTGGGCATTTCCTTTCCATTTAACAACAAAAGCAGGAGTGTGGTTTGAGGTGCATAATTAATAGTTTTTCCTCTCTCTCTCTCCAGGTATTTCCCAGCCAAGATCCACTGGATAGAGCAGATTTCAATGCTGTGGAGTATATTAATGCTCTCTTCCCCACTGAGCAAGTAAGTACTCCCAGTACAGCCATCATAATGAGGGATAACATGATAATAACCAATTTGAGGGCCTGTAGAAACAAGCCTTTTGCTTTTAAACAGCAGCACAGGTAGTGTGGCTGTAATAATAATCACTCATTAAGCTCATCTCATGAGGCATTATGGAGTTTGTTTCCTCCCAAAGTGCTTGCTGCATTCAAAGCCCTGCTTTGAGCTGTACAAATGAATTAATTTTCTATGTAGAGATTTCTTTTGCTGTAAAATTCATAACTTGTTATGTATCATTGATAAATCCCTGGGGTTTTTTAGGCAGATAAGGTGGGTTTTGCCTGTGAAATGTCACTGGAAAGGCATCATGTTTGAAACTTGNTTGCTGTAAAATTCATAACTTGTTGTGTATCATTGATAAATCACTGGGGTTTTTAGCCAGGTAAGGCTGTGAAATGTCCCTAGAAATGTTTGAAACCTCTTATTTCTATTGAAATCTGTGCTTTGTCTTCCCCAAATCAAACCTAGGGGTGGTTTTGGACTAAGCTATTGGAAAAAGGGGGTGCTTCTGCAGCTGGACACTAGGTTGGGAAGCAGCTCCAGCATTTATTATGTTTCAGATCCTCTCCAGCACTGGCTTCTCTGGCTTTCAGCTGTTTCTAGTTTGCTGGTGTGATGTTTGCCAGTGATGGAGAGCTTTTTCCCTTTCATTGCCTCCAGAGGGAGACTCTGGCAGCAGCTCAGTTTTCTCCACCCTTCTGACGATCCCAGCGCTGCAGGAGGGTCTGTGGCTGGGGAAGATGAGGATTTTGTCCCCTTTGCCCACTGGAGGTCACTGTCACCACAGTGTTTTGAGAGAAAATCTCTCAAAGCCGGAGGACTTGGAGTTGGGTGTGAAATAGGCAGCTTTTGGGATCTGCAGGGCTGCACCCTGTCTTCTGCTGCTCTTCACTTTGTGACATGAGGAGCTGTCGAGTTCCTGAGTGTGTCTTGGTTCCTCCATCCATAAAACAAAGTCATTGCTCTCCTCTGTGGAAGGTGCCAGGTGTGAGGAAGTGTTAGGTATCACAGCTGATGTGTGTTGCAGCAAAATGTTCCTCATTTCCCTTCTCATTGTTCTTTTTTTTCTCCTCATGTCTTAGTCTTTGGCAAACATTGATGAAGTGGTGAACAAAATTCGACTGAAAATAAGGTAAATATTCCTTCATTCCAGCTGTGGTGACCTGTTGTCTCTCCCCAAGGCTTTTCACAGCCTTAGTTAGTAGGAATTAATTTGCTTTAATGACATGAATAGGATCAGTCTCAAGTTTAACTGTGTTAGAGAGACAAAAACCAGCTCCAGGTAATTTAGAACTTCTTATACTTTGAAAAAACAATGAATTAAAAATCAGCAAGTGATAAATTTTAGTGGAGTTTGAAGGGTCAAAGAGCTACCCACCCACAAGATTGATTTGCTGAGGATTTGTTCTGTTTGTGAGGTCAAATTAGCAATGTAAAAACTCTCTTGTATTTTTTTGTTGTTGTTATTAGTATTAAAAGTAGAAAATAAATGTTTCACTCTCTTGTATCTTTGTTTTCTGTGCAGTCTGGCATTACCAGCCTGAAATGATTGAGAAAACACTTTAATATGTGGCAAGTGGAGATGAAAATGGCCAAGGGAAAAGCTGACAAAGCTGCTCAATGGAAAGAGAAATGCAAGAAGCCCTGATTGAATTAGCAAACGAATTTTATTTTTGCAGCAGGGCCCATTAAATTATTGAAGAAGGTGATATCCTACAGAGAGAGGAGGAAAAAGTGTTTAGCATTAGTAGCACCAGCTTTTTTTTAATTTAAAAACTATTCTGTAGCTCCTAAGATTGCCACAGTTGTTCAAGGCATGTATGTAGAGGATGAATTTGATGCTTTATATTTTTTTTTTAGGTGGCTGGATGACAACATCCGAACTGTAGTGAGGGGACAGACCAATGTGGGACAGGATGGCAGGCAGGTAGGTAAAAGGGTTCTTTTCTTATGATGCTAAATTGAGGAATGACTCTGGCAGGCAAAAACCTGCTCTCATGGTGTTGGAGGTGTTCCTTTTTCTCTTCCACTCATGATTTTGGGGAGCTGCTTGCTGAACATCTGCTCCAGCCAGCTTTCTGGGCACTTTCCAAAGGGAATTGAATAAGAAATTGATTTTAAAAAATCAAAAAGACAACCAGGAGGTTTGCTATTCTGTAGTTAATGATAAAATGAACAGGATTAAATAAGTACAAACACATTTGCTCTTGGGTAAGGATCAATACAAGGCTTTTTAGCCTTTTAACTAGGTTGTTGCTGAGGTGTCCTGAGTTGCTGGTGACTCAGCCTGATGGGTCATCTCCTGTGTCCTGTTCATCTCTCAGCTTTTCCCTTGTCCTTTGCTGGGCAGATGTGTTTGCTTGGAGTCTGGTATTGAGCAGCCATGGCTGCAGCCTCTGTGAGCTCTGAGTTTGGCCCATGGATTATCTGATTTTATTTTTTTGAGCTGTCACCCAATGCTTCTCCATTTCCTGTGGCTGTTCTGCTTTAGACTGGAAGCACTAATGTCTTGAATCATCAATTGTGCTGCTTTCCTCTTTGTCAACATTGACTCACCTTTTTAATACTAGATTTAGTCAAGGTTGTTGGGATGGGATAGTTATTTCCTCAACAGTATGGCTGGTTGTATTTACCACTACTTGCTGCATTATCTACTAGTGTCTATTTTTAATCCTACCTCTTCCACAGAGCCTATAGCCCTGAAGGTTTAATTTTCAGATACATTTTTCCCATTTATAATGCTTTCCTCTTACACTAGAAGATGCCTGTAGCACACAGTACTTGCAGCAGACAAGCTTTTCCAAAAGTAATCCCCATCTTTTGAGATATTTCCATCCCTTGACACACTGGGAGGAAGAATACAATCCATTGTGCCCTTGAAATATGCTGTAAATAAAAATGCATCCAAACCGTGATGTTGCAGCTGCTTGAACTTCAGTGGGAACTCAGGATTCTGTGTATTTATTGCAAGATTGGACTTGGAAGGTGCTTTTTTACAAAAGCCTTTTTTCTTCAGACATGTTTTCACCTGACAGCCACACAGCCTCTAATCAGTGTTTACCAGAATTGCCTTGACTGTGTGGTGGTTAGAGTTTAGAGGAGCCATTCTTGTCTGGAGAGCAAATAAAACTTTTCATAAACATCCTTTCTATCTCTTGACTTCCTTTCAAAAGAAACATAATCCTTAGACACAGTTGTAGGGGGGAAAAAAAAGTTGCTTTTTGTGAAGTCAAAGCAAACTGGGGAGAAGATCCCTGCTGAGCTCCTACCCTTAGTTATCTGTGTGAGCTGTGCCTTGGCTGCCTCAGGTTTCCTGGGGAGGGAGAGTCTCAAGCATGACCAGCTGCCATCCCTGCTGCCCTCATAGGTGAGGAAACATCTAGAAGCAGATTTAGGAAGCTTGTCTTTAGCTTTCCCACCTCCTGTCAGCCCAGGGTTGTGAATTTGATGAAGGGTGTTGGTTCTGCCCAAATCACTTGGACCTACCATCAGCCTGTAATCCCTGTTTTTTGGTGGTGTGTTTGGCCCATTGCTATCAGGTAGGTTCCTAAAAGACACACTAAGGGTATTTAGCAATTTCTTTTCCCTTTGGGGAAGGGCTCCCTGAGCAAAGCAGCTTTCCCTCTGGTGACTTTGAGCTTTATCAGAGCTGCACCTTTGCAGCCGTCCAGAAGAGGGGAGCCCAGCCTTGATTTTTGAGATCAGGCTCATGCTCTACTGATCCCTGCTAGTGAGGGAGTTCTGCCAGCACAGACATCTCTGAATCACACTGCCTGTTATTCTCCCAGTTAGACCAATCTAGATCCCAGTCAGACCAAGCTGAGAGCATGTGGAGTGCAGCTTTGGGAATGTTCTGCCCTTAGGCAAAGGATGACCTTAGGGGGTAGAGACTTTGAGATCCTCATTGCAGATTCTATAACTGTACTGCTTGGATTCCAGTCTCCTGTCCTGGCTGTGACTGGGATAACCCTTCTGTGCTTCACCTGGGTGCTGAGATGATTGAGGAAGTCTTCAAGGCAAATTGATGGCAGAAGAACAATGTAAGAGTAGTTTTTTCATATGTGCCTTGAAACTATTCCCCAAACTGCCACGGCAATATAGATATATTTGCATAAAACAGAGCTCAGGTGTCTGAAAAAGCACCTAAAAAAGTCAATCAAATAGATGTGGCCCCCAAAGAGTTATTCCAGCAGCTCTGAAGACAGGAATGCTCCCTTCTCCACACAGGGGAACGTTTCCCCGTTCAAAGCATCTGCCTTTTTTGAAACTCTGCCCTAGAATTTCCTCCAAATGCTAAAGCCTTAAAATAGTCTGGCTCACTTGGCTTCCCCTTCCTGGTGCGATATTTCAGTGAAATCTGCAGACAATACCGTGAACTTCAGAGAATTATCTCCCTAATGAGCCTTTTATGGAAGGAAACAACAGGCTGTGGGTGGAACATTCCTCTGCAGGGCGTAACCAAATTTTCCTTGGGACTCCCAGACTATTTGGGATGCCTTGGGAGAGGCTGGGAATGCAGGAGCTGCTGTGGTTGAGTTGTAACAATGTGCAGTTCAAGCTGTGCCTGCACTTTCTGGGGAGCCAGTACTATGTGATTTTTATTTTTTTTTTCCTTTGTAAGGTTTTTTTTTTTTTCCTCAGAGCTGAAGTGGAGTCTGGGCTGACCTTGCTGAGGGCTGCAGTCTGATTGTGGCATAATTTCTTCCCTGCCCTAGGGTGTAGTATAAAAAGTTCCCATAGATTTTTCTTTATTTTTTTGTTTTGTTTTGTTTTTCCACTGAGCGTTTAACACACTCCGTCCGTTTTTATTTGTCACTCCTCAGTTGTGTTTATTGCTAAACCTTCTGCTTGCCCTGGCTGTAATTTTTTTTGACAGTTGCTGACATGCCTTTGCTGGTGGTTTGGCTCAAGCTGTTTCACCTATCAGGCTTTTGTCCTTGCAATAAAGCAGCCTCTTCATTTGCAGGCAAATTTAACCCTTGATAGTATCTCTGCAACCTGGGCATGGCTACCCAAGTCAGTGAAGGTGAAAAAAGGGATGTTTTCTGAGTTGTGCAAAGCCTCATGTGCTTCTTGTTGATAAAGATCAGTTGGATTGCTTCACTTGCTCCCTCTTCCCCCCCCCAGAGATGTTTTTCCTCCAAGATTTTGACCTGAACATGAATTCATCTTGCAAAATCTGATGCAACTCCAGCAGTTGCTAAATTTGGCCTCCATGGAAGTCCAAGTAGAGCTGTGATAATGAAAATATACCCAAAATGCTGCCTGCAGTGGGCAAAAACTCACCAGCAGGTGAATCCCTTGGTATTTTCTGGAATTCCCAGTGAAATTTAGCCTGTAGCATCCCCAAAGAAACCAAACCAGGGAGCTGGATGCTGATGTGTGCTGCTGGTTCCATCGAGTTGTTGGGTGCTGGAGGTGACCCCCTATGAAATGTGGTGTGTGCTGGGCACAGGGAGGTGCCATCAGGGTGTAAACACAGATGATGTGAAGCCTCATGGCTTTAAAGAGTAATAATTGAGATAATAAGTAGCTCCATGGGGGTGTTTTCCCTGCCTGATCATAGTGTTTAAGTGGGGCAGGGCTGTGGCTCTTCACTCCCAACACAATGAAGCTGGATTAACCCCCTCCTCAGGTCAAAGCATGGGGAAAGCTTTGCTGGAGGGTTGTGAAACTCAGACAATTAAATAGCCACACCATCCTGGGTGATAATTAGTTGTGTGACAGTAAAACTTGCTTAAAATTACATGCTGAAGCCACTGTCACCTGCAGCACATCAGCAGCTTTCAAGCAGGTTTCTTCTCTAAGAGTGATAATTAAAGTGTTTCCACCCTTTTTTAGTCTGGAGGGATTGACTTAAGCTGGGTTTTAGTGATAAAAATTATCAGGGTGGTCACTTGATTATCAAAGTATTAATCCAAGTGGTCAGAGAGGGTTATCAAACTATCCCAGAGTGGTTCTTTGAAACCTCTGCAGCTGTAACTCCTTGGAGAAGTAGGGATGGAAACTTATTTTTAGCCCTGGTCTAGTTTTTTTTCATTGATTTTGAGTTGTAAGTGTGGGTCAGCAAATGAAAGAAGCATTAATGCTCAGTGTTTGAGAGTGGGGAGAGGGATCCAGGAGCAGTAAATTCTCAGCATCCTGACCACAGCCCCATTCCTACCATTAAAAATACATTAGGATGCTGTGAATTTGGCAGTTGTGTCAAGTGCCTATAAAATACTTAGCAGAGGGCAGCTTTCTGAGGCAAGTCATAATGGCCAATTGAAATATATATTGGCTAGAATCAAATAAAACCAGCAGATTCCTGGTGCAACACCAGTCAGCACGTGGAAACCATCAAGATACCATTGCTAGGGGGAGAACAGTGTGAATTCTGTGAATCCTTCAGCTTGGAGGTTTCCCAAGGAAGATTCTTGCTCTGAAAATTTGATTTTATTTTTTCCCCCCCTAGTTCAGCAGGATTTGTAGTAACATCCAGGCATCTCCCACTTCCTCTGTGTGCTTGTTTCCAGGAACTTGAGCATTTACTTGAGCATTTGCTTGCACAAGCTTCCTGTTAGGGGGAATAAAGAGTTGTTTAATAATCAACACACCCACTAATGAGGCTTCAGAGCTGGATGGGGTGATGTGCCAGCTCCATACTGGGCTGGGAAGGAGAGACTAGTCAGTAGCTGAGGTGGATGTGCAGAAACAGCTTGTAATCCACTGAATTGTCTTTTTTTTCCTTGAATGTCTGTTTTTAGCACTGTTTTTTTGGTGTATTAATCAGCCTGATAGTTTAAATCACTGGGACATAACCTTCCAAGGGATGCATCACTTTAAAATCTCATTACTTAGACACAGCCTTGCACCAGGTTCCTGTTAGGGGGAATAAAGAGGTGTTTAATAATCAACACACCCACTAATGAAGCTTCAGAGCTGGATGGGGTGATGTGACAGCTCCATACTGGGCTGAGGAGAAGGAGAGACTAGTCAGTAGCTGGGATGGATGTGCAGAAACAGCTTGTAATCCACTGAATTGTCTTTTTTTGCCTTGAATGTCTGTTTTTAGCACTGTTTTTTTGGTGTATTAACAGCCTGATAGTTTAAATCACTGGGACATAACCTTCCAAGGGATGCATCACTTTAAAATCTCATTACTTAGACACAGCCTTGTCCCATCTCTCACTCCAGTTATTTCTCTTCCTTCCTTTTGCCACTTGGAAGGTTTTGCCTGGAAAGGTGACACAAGTGATGATGTGCAGCCTGACCTTAGGAATTGCTTGGGATGATGCCAAGCAAAGCTATTTTTTTTTCTTTTGAGACAATCCTTTTTGCAGTGATTCATGCTTTAACTCTGCTCCCTATTGTTTTACACAGCTGCTTTTGGACTCTTTTCCTCTTGCATCTCAAGGTGAAGAGGGCTGAAGAGCTGCAGCTGATTCATGTGCTAGTTTTTTCCCTCTGGCTTTGGAGAATTTGGTGAAAACATCTAGCTTTTTGTCTGCCCAACTTACCTGGGGTCTGTGATGGCTTCTCCATCTCTTGTTTCATCCTTGCTGTTAACACAAAAGGAAGGGAGCTCCTAGAGCATAAATACAAGCTGTCTAATAAACAGGGATGGCTAAAAATACAGCATGGCTTTAAATTTGAAGATCCTTCAGTGTGTTTTGTGCCAAGAAGTGAGTCTTGGGTCCCTGCTTTTGTTGGGGTTAGAGCTGTATCTCCTTTGGAGTCCTGCCATCACATCCCACCATCTCCTGCAACCAGGACATGCTCCTGAACCCAAGCTGGGACAGAATACAACACCAGGGAAGGAAAGTGATACTCAGCTGAATCATGCCTTGTAGCCAGTGCTGTGTCTAGAGTCTCTCTTGTTGTTGGTCCTGCCCTCTTTGCTAAATTTACTGCTGTGGGAGCAGCCTGGGGTCCCCTGGGGACAAACCTGACAGGCAAAAAAAAACCCTTTACATAGTGGTGGCTGTGATTCAGGCTCTGCTGACCCATGGCTCTGCCTCTCTTAGACAGTCCAACCCCTCTCCCTGTTGTATTTCTCTCTGGTGCCTAGTCTTCAGGGAGCTTGGAGGTTGCATGAAGTCTAATAAATAATGCTGATGGGTTAATTGTAGCTTGCAGGCTCAGTTGTTGATTAGAGTCATATGGTGTTTTTTTTCCAGCACGTTGCAACCTTCATTTCAACATCTTCCTTTGATACAACCACAATAGATTATCTACCCAACCTCTTTATTTATTTTTTTTAAATTATTTTTTCCTGATCCTCTGCCCCTGAAATAAACTGCTCTTGGAGGGGAGGAAACACAATAGCTTTTGTACTCTGTTTGGGGTTGTGTCTATTTACATGTTTCCCAGTTGCACTGATGAGGAAGCCAATAAATTAGGGAGGCAGAGTGAGCCCTGAGCCATAGATGTGGGATTGCTGAGGGCCATTTGTCATGGAAAACAGTTCTGCTGGAGTGAGAACAATCCTTACTCTCTTGATACTGTTTTGGATTCAGAATTTCTGGCCAAAACAAACCATGTATTAATAAAACAACAAGAATAGCAGTCAGAAAATAACTTTAAAATTCACAACTCTGTTTGAATGGGAGCAGAGTGTGAAGGGAGATGCAGTTTCTTCAGTACACACAGTGCAGCTTTTGCCATGGATAATGAAAAAAAAAATCATTAGATGGATTAATAAGCTTCTATGAACAATCAGACCTTCTTTCATGCCCTAAATGTTGCTTCTGATGCCTTGATGAACATCCCTTATCAACTGTGAAGTGTTTTTTTAGGGTTCCCCTTGACACTCATGCAGAGCTGCTGTTGAAAAATTAAACTAAGGAGAGGGGATGGGCTCAGAAATGTGAGTAGTGTAGGATTAGTGGGGATTTGGGGTGGTCCTGCTGTGTGTTTTGTGAAATATCCTACCTCCTTCTTCACTTCCCTGAGGTCCTACTGGTCTGAGATCATCCTAATTTGGTTTGAGGTCATCACCAGGTTGAGCTAGTTTGGTGAGATTGCCTTGATTTTGGGTAGAAAGGAGGATAACATCTCTTTTTTTTTTATAATCTTATTGTTGGCTGGCTAAACCCTCATCTCTTCTGCTGGACAATCCAGCAGTCTTCCTTGGGATCAGGCAGAGAGATTTGTGCTGAAGCAAAGGGAAACTCACCAGTTGGCAGCTGGGAGGAATTTCAGGTTTGGGGTTTTTTTTACAGATCTGTTCAAATCTCAACCTTGCAGGGGATGAGAAAACTTTATTGGGGGAAAAAATGGCCAGGCTGGAGCTGAGGGGAGGAGATAGGTGGGGGTTTGTTCCTGCTAGAATTGTCACTACAGCACATTTAGGTGTCTCTTCCCTGCTGAAACATACTCTGTGACACTAATAGATAGAGTGTTAACTTTCACATGATTCAGAAGATATTTCAGAGGAGANCCTGCTAGAATTGTCACTACAGCAGATTTAGGTGTCACTTCCCTGCTGGAACATGCTCTGTGACACAAGAAGACTTTTTTTTTCCCCCTTTTCTCCCTTCCCCCCCCTCTGGAAAATGAATTATAAAAGGCTTCCAACTTTTTGTATTTTTATTATAGAGCAACAGTGTTCCAGCAAAAGCTGCTGGCAAATAGTTTGCTCCTACATTTCCAAATGAAGATGTGTTAAATTTATTTGCTGAAGGAGCTTGTAGCTCATGCTGTAACCTTGGTCATGGGACTGGATAGAAAAACAGAAGGGCAGGAGCCCTCTTAGCATCAGGGAAACAGAGTGTGGAGCTGGGGCTGGAAATGTTATCAGAGAGGGAAGGCACAAAAAAAAAGTGTTGAATTACTTCAGATTTTGGACATGTGATTTTGAACATGTGGCTTTGCTGGTCTCATCCATGTGTGTGAGGTCAGGGTGCATCTCAAGGGAACTAGACAGATGCCCAAAAAGGTGTTCCAAATGTGTTTTTAATTTTAATTTAGAATTAGTGATGACCACAGAGGTTTTGTGAAGGTTTCCTGCTCTAAATGTGTGTAGATCAGGAATAAATTGTGTATTTTTCCAACCTTAGTGTGTCAAAGCTTGCTCAAATCACCTTAAATCTATTCATAGTTCATGTTACAGAAGAGCTTTCGTGGAATATCTCAGATTTTAACAAAGCATGATTGTAAAAATGGATGTTGGAGCCCTGCTCTGCTCAGCTTTTAAAGCCCCAACGTGTTTCATTGGCTTTCTGTGTGCTGGTGATATTTTCTTTGTAAGAAAACATCTCCTCTCCACTTTCCCAGCCCAAGGGGCTGTAGGGCAACAGCTGAGTATTTCTTAGAAGGTGAAAACCAAAAAATGGCAGGTTTTTCTTTCCATTCTGACCTTGTTTCTTTTCCAGGCCTTGGAAGAAGCCCAGAAAGCCATTCAACAGCTCTTTGGTAAAATTAAGGATATTAAAGACAAGGCTGAAAAATCAGAACAAATGGTGAGCAGCAATTTATTTCTGGCCTTTAAAAGAAAGTGAGACATTTAATTTTGCTTCCAATTTTCATTAAGAGGAGAACATTTTTGCTTTTGGTCCCCCTTTCAGTGGTGTTTTGAAGCTCTACCCTCATTCTTGTGTTTATGTGGCTGTAGATCCCACACTTGTAGCCATGATGGGAGGGGAAAGCACTTCTTATCTCCTTAAAATTTTGTTGCTTGATATTTAGATTATTTTTTTTTAATTTTCTCTCATTAGGTAAAGGAAATCACACGGGACATCAAGCAGCTGGATCATGCCAAGCGTCATCTCACCACCTCCATCACCACCCTCAACCACCTGCACATGCTGGCAGGGGGTGTGGATTCACTGGAGTGAGTAGCGTGAGGGTGAGGTTGTGCCCTCAATAGGTCTATAACAGGGATTTATTCTTCTGGAATGAGATTTCCTCCATGAATCACAGCTATTTAGATTACTGGCAGATCTTTTCTGTGCTGCCCTCAGTGACCTGCAACCCATCTTATAGGGTTTGCAACATCAATTGCTTGAATTGCTGGGTTGATTCAGGGTGATAAAGAATGATTCTGTCTTCATTAAAGACTAAAAGCAATCTGTGCAGTTAATATCCTCATTAGGGATGTGTTCTTCCTGGATTTGTTTATTTTTTTTAATCATTCTCATCATAAACTGGGTTGAGATCTCTTTCCAAAAGGTCTCCTCGCCCTCTGAGAATGAGTTCAAAGAAGTTTTATAGCTTGTATGGTGTATAAAGTGGGATTAGATGTTTCTAATAATCCTTTGTGGGATTTTTTTTGATGTGCTCAGGGAACACACAGGCTGGGGAGATCCAACTTTTTTTACATTTTGCATCTGTGAAGCTCAGGCACAGCCTGTTCTTGGGTTGGAGCAAACTCTGCACGAAGGCTGGGTTGGTTCAGGATTAAATTTTGCTTAGGCTGCTGTCTCCATTGCAATCATCCTAAAGGATGAAATAAAGATGGATAAATCTGATTTTTTTCCTCTTTTTTTTTCTGTCAGATCCCTGTGGAAGTTATTAAAAGGAGAGTCAAGGCTAATTACTTTTCAGCAATAATGATCCTCTTCCCTGCAAAGCTTTTACTCACACTTTGTGTGTGATGACAAATGGCTTCACTGGGGTCATTCCAGTGAAAATAACACTGACTGCCTCCAGACCCATACTGGGAAGGGGATGTATTTGGTAGTTTACATGTTCTTTGCCAAGTGTTGCTTTTGACATTTATGGGTTTTGAAGCCTTTGTTAGATGTGTGCAGGGTCGGTTTATTTTAGCATCACTTAAGTGAAATTTTAATGCTGGGGTGGAATGTTAATGAAAAATTGTGTATTTTAGAAAAATCTGAGGCACTGGAGGCCAGCATGACCCAGTGGGGGGGTGAGGTAACCTCTGGAATTGCCACCCAGGGTTTTCATTGAGCCTGTCTTTGTAAAGCTTTTGTTTTTTCCTCTGCAGGGCTATGACCAGGAGGAGACAATATGGGGAAGTTGCCAACCTCCTCCAAGGTGTTGTGAATGTCTTGGAGCACTTCAACAAGTACATGGGGATTCCTCAGATTCGACAGCTCTCTGAAAGGTAAAATGATGAAACCTTGAGCACTTGCCTACCTGCTGGGAAGGAAATTTAGAGAATGCATTAGACACAATCAGTTTCTCAAGGATATAAAGGTTGGACATGGTCCTTTGAGCTTCTTTCCAGCCAGAACAGCAGGTTCAAAGAGTTTGCTGAAACCTTGAGGAGCCCATTCTCTTGAATAACTTCCCTGATGTAATTAATCATAGAATCATAGAATGGTTTGGGTTGGAAAGGACCTTAAAGATCATCTAATTCCAACTCTCCTGCCATGGGTGGGACACCCCCCACTAGACCAGGTTGCTCAGTACCCTGTCCAGCCTGGCCCCTTCTCATTAACTGCTTTTTAATTGACCTCACCTTGAGGAATGTGTAGAGTGCAGATTGTTCCCTGTGATCTTCACACGTGAGTGTTTGTGGTGAACCCTGAGGTGATGTTTCTCCTGCTTTCTCAACCTTAGTGCCCTCTGTTCTGTGGTAGGAGATGAAGGCTCAGTGGTGACTACACCTCCAGATCTCCAAGGGTCTTGGTGTCATTTGGGATGTGACAGCTGGCTGTTGAGTCCCTCCCTTTTCCAGGGGCCATGGATGTCTGGCCAAACCCTACTCTCTTGCAGCTTTAGAGCAGGCTTTTACTTCTTTACATCACACAGATGGTGTTTGCTGAGCAGCCCAGCACAGCTCAGAGGGGTGAAAACAGCAAATTATCACTAGGGATGAACCTTCTTAATGCCAAAGCCAAACCTGACAGCATTTCTTTGCAGTGTGACAATTGCAAATCTATCAGCACCATCCCCTTNCCTTGAGGAATGTGTGGAGTGCAGTTTGTTTCCTGTGATCTTTACACGTGAGTGTTTGTGGTGAGCCCTGAGGTGATGCTTCCTCCTGCTTTCTCAACCTTAGTGCCCTCTGTTCTGTGGTAGGAGATGAAGGCTCAGTGGTGACTACACCTCCAGGGGTCTTGGTGTCTTTTGGGATGTCACAGCTGGCTGTTGAGGGAATGAGTCCCTCCCTTTTCCAGGGGCCATGGATGTCTGGCCAAACCCTACTCTCTTGCAGCTTTAGAGCAGGCTTTTACTTCTTTACATCACACAGATGGTGTTTGCTGAGCAGCCCAGCACAGCTCAGAGGGGTGAAAACAGCAAATTATCACTAGGGATGAACCTTCTTAATGCCAAAGCCAAACCTGACAGCATTTCTTTGCAGTGTGACAATTGCAAATCTATCAGCACCATCCCCTTGATGTCTGAGATGACTTTTCTCATTACAGAGATACTCCAAGGAGCCCTCCAGGCACGTTAATTAATTTTTTTTTTTGGTGACTCCCTTTGCTAAGACAGCAGCTGCTTAGTGATGGAAACGCTGCTTGAGTGATTTGTTTGTAATATTTTCATGTCAATCTCTTGGACTTTCTTTTAGGCTTATAGATAACCCCTTCCAGAAAATCCAGCTGGAAACCATGAGGCAGAGCAAAATTCAAATCCATCCTGGTGTGGAGAAGGATGGGGTCTTATTTTAACAGAGCATTTTGCCATAAGCATTCACTTAAATGAACATCAAGGAAATATAAACATATGTCAGTGCTTTTCTGAATTCAGGCAGTTCATACTCAGAAAGAGAACTTGTTTTATAGGATAGAGAGGGGAATGCCCTGAGGCAAAAACCTGCTGTCACTGGCCATTTGAAGGCCAAATAGAATTTAAACCTTGGTCCTGGTTTTCCCTTTCTGCTGGGTGATTATTTAATACTTTTGCAGTTGCTTGAGAATTATAGAAAAGGGTTCATGCTGCTGCGCTGGTTTCTAGCCACGCTGGAGAGCCTGGCAAAAGGAGGTGGAGGAAAACTTCTTTTGTTTTCCTCTCCCTGTCAAGATAAGGATCTGAGAAGCTCAAGAAAAGTCTGCTTGACCTATTTTTAGAAATTGCCTCGGCAGGGTTTTCCTTCTAGTGTTTACACAGGGAGAGTTGCACCATCTGGTAGCGATACAAGGGCTGCTGGTTGGGGCCAAAGGAGAGCTGCACCCAGGGCTTTTCTTCCATCCCTTTGCTGCTTTTACATCCAGGGAGCAAATTACTGACTACACGTGTAAGGATTAAGGAGTTAATTTTTTTTTTTACCTCTCTCTGCTTGGAAACACCTTGGTGATTCATGAGACATCAAAAGAAGTTTGCCTGGCTTCTTGCAGGGCTTTTATTTTTAAGCTGTGAAATGGGCTGGGGTTGGAGATGTCATGAATTTAATTTTCATGGTACAAGTGAAGCCTCTGGGATGTTTGCAGAGGCAAGAAGTGCTTGAGTAGATGTTGGCACAGAATTGTGACAGTAACCCAAGTCTTCTTCTATACAATAAGCTTATTATATAGGCTGCTAAACGAGCAGATTCTGCTGCTCTCTTTAATAGAGAGCCTCTTTCTTGGGGTGGGTGGAGAGAAGCCAAATATGAATGGGAAGCTGTGGGAAGGGAGGGTGCCTGCTTGCTTGATGGTGTTGGATGTTCTCTTTGTCCTCTTGCTCAGTTTAAGCTCTTAGATGCTGCAAAAAACTAAGTGATGTGGCTTTAATACAGCTTTTGCCCTTTGAAGAGAACTAAACAAAATCCCACTGCAGAGAAATCTGGATGAACCCTCAATTAATTAGCTTCTTGGGCCCATCCTGTTGTGTGTTGATAGAAAAATGTCACAGCTCACATCCAAATGTAAATATTTTTTCCCCAAACCACCCCTTACATGGTGCACTAGATGCTGTGCAGCAGTGGTTTGTTATCTCTCCATCCTCTCCTGTTCTCTCTCTCTCTCTGTGGAAGAAGCCTACAATTAGTGGTCACAAACCCAGCCATGAAAGAAAGTGGTGGATAAAACCTGGCAGATAGTGGAGAAAAGCCTGGAAAGTATTTAGGAGAGAGATGATTACAAGTTTACCACAGAAAAAAAACAGGCAAGCTCAGCCCCTTTTTATCTCAGCAAGCTGCTGCCAGGCAGAGTTTAAGATTTCTGGTAGCTTTGGCTAAAGGAATTGTGGTTTCTGGTCATTTCATGTCATTTGAAACAGAACAGTGGTTTTTCTTGCTTTAATTTTTTTTTTAAAAAAGTAGGGGGGAAACAGAAGAAAAGCCACTAATAATAAAACAAAAGTTAGGGAAACAAAAAATCTCCAATATTCTTGTAACTAAAGGTTTTGGCTGATGTGAGTAGCCCCAGGAAAAGGCAATTCCCTCTTGGAATGAGCCAGGATGGGGAAGAATTTTGTCAGGGAAAGTTGTTCTTATCCAAACCAAGCTGAAGAGGCATCCTAAATCTGTTATCTCTAAATCTAAATCTCTTATCTGGTAGTTATGGACAGTGAGGCTTCATCATTGCTCACATACTTAAACCTTTTGCCTCTTTAATGTCTTTTATCCCTTATCTTACAAAAGAGGGAGGAAAAAAAAAAGATTAAATCGTATTCCCTTTTAGCTTTTGAGAGATTTTTGAAGCCAGACAGTTATGTTTTAAAACCCCATTTTTTAACATCCTGGTTCAGCACAACTTTTCAGTGACTTTCTGCATTTAAGGAGAATAGAATCCCTGTTAAGATTATCCTTAAGTACTTTTCTGAATCAGAGCCTAAAACAACAAAGCCTTGGATAGGGCTTTTAACTGCCTGCCAGTGCCTCTCCCCACTTTGTCCTGTCTTTAGGAATCTGCCTGCTGCTCTTGGGTGTCTCCAGCTGATGCTCAGGACAGAAGCACCTCAGCAAATACTTCATACAAACTGTTATTCATACAAAACTCCTTCATTTCTGTGACCCCTAATCCTAAAATCTTCACGTTTCTTAGTTATTTAAAAGCTAAAATTGCTCAATGGGTTTTTTTCTGCTGTTTTTCCCTTCATTTTTCTTAAAGTTTGGTTGTGTGATGCTTTCCAAAGTGAATTTCTAGTACTTCTTTGTGCATTTTTATCAGAATTATACATATATTTGTGGCTGCTGAGCTGGGTTTTTCCCCTGATGCTTAAATTTTCCACTCCTATGTTGGTTGAATCCCTTTTGTTTCCCACTTGGTGAAGGTGTTAACCAGAGATCTGTGCCTGAACCAGCAGAGAAGTTTCTGAACATTCATTCCTCAGAAGGAGAGGGCTTAAGTGAGAATTACATTTGACAAGTCAGACAGGAAGCTTTTCCAGCAAAATCCTCATAAATCCTGGCTGAGGCAGGTCATCCATACCCTTAAATCACAGATATAAAGTTATATTTCAACCATCACTTTTAAAAGACTAAAATTTCCTGCCTTTGGCACCATGAAAAAATCCAGCCCACTGGGGTCATCTCATGGAGTTTCACCACTAATGGATCTCAAAAGGGAAGATTTAAAGCATCAGATTATTCCTTGATAAGGTTGAGGAGACTTCAACAACAAAAAAAATCCAAGGTCTTATCACAGCCTGAACAAACATTTTCTAATGTATCAATCTCAGTGGAAAAATCCACTGCTTTGAATGATCAGCTCTGACCCTAAAGCTTTTCCAGTATAATAAAAAGTGATGGAAGAATTTGTGGGCTGCAGAGAGGGGATAGAAGTTCCTGAATGTTTGTTTTGGCTCCATCCAGCCCATGTAGGCATTTCCATTTCCCTAGAAGTATCAATTAAGCCACATTGGCTTTTTATATCTGGAAATTGGAAGCTTTATTCTCTGGGCTAAATAAAGAGCCAGGATTGTGGTTTGAAAACCTTTTTGTTTCATACCTTTTGCTTTTGAAGACACTGAGGTTTTAGAGGACAAAACCCCAGCCAACAACATCCACATGGACACTTTTAAAAGTAGGTCACACCTCAAGTTGTGAGAGGTTTTCCATGAGGATTGGGACCTTATGAAGCTCTTTATGTGTAAATAATGAAATGCAATCAATGTAAAAAGAATTGATTACTTTGGCTGATTTCTCAGCTTTTAAAAATTCTAAATTAGAATGGGACAGGAGCATCTGGGATGTGTCCTACAGCTGAGGGATGGGGTCATCATCCTGGTATCATTCAAGGAACAAATACTCCCCCAGAGTTGACATACAGGCTTTCTTCATGTGGATTTTTTTCCCTCTGGATGCTTTTTCTGTCCCTTAAGAACCTTTGTGTGGNTCTTCATGTGGATTTTTTTCCCTCAGTGTGCTTAAGAACCTTTTTTTGACTGTTAATATTTCATTTTGTTTTCAGGCAAAGAAATTGTGCCATTGATAAATTCCATTTTTATTCTCCTTAGGGTGAAGGCAGCACAGAACGAGCTGGGACAGCAGATTTTGGCTGACTTTGAGGAAGCTTTTCCTTCTCAAGGTACAAAGGTAAAGCCCTCTATTCCCCTCCTCCTCCACCCCTATTGCTAATTGTTATTATTTAACTCATTTTACATCTAGATTTGTTGCTTCAGGAGTTATTTTAGAAAGCTGCAGGGTGCTGGGTGTGTTTTTTCACTCTTTCTTTGCTTCTGGTTTACTCAGACAGCACAGATAGAGATCTGGGTTGGGGCTAAGGCACCAAATGTGCTTCCCCCAGCATTATTCATCCAAATGTTTGCAAACAGCATAGGGGGGTAGGTGTGTATTTGAATTTATCTCAAAGAAAACACTTCTTCTGCCTTCCAAAATGCCTCTTCTCTTAGTTTCTCCATAAAAGTAGCAAGTTCATCCATCAGAAGAAGGATGTCTGAGTGATCATAAATAGTAGCAACAGAAATATGAGAAAGAGGATGATAATGGGGAAGGATAAAGGAAAATAACCTGGATATACTGCAGTTTGCAGTCATCCCTTTAACCTTAAACCATTTGTTCCTGTTTATTTTGACAGAGACCTGGTGGACCCAGCAATGTCCTACGTGATGCTTGTCTAGTGGCCAACGTCCTGGATCCCAGAATCAAGCAGGAAATCATCAAGAAATTCATAAAACAACACCTCTCTGAGTATCTGGTCCTTTTCCAGGAAAACCAAGATGTAAGGGAAGCTTAGCAAGATATCTTTGAATGTTTCATTTTGCTTCTGCTGGTTTGCACAGACCCCAGAGTGTGGAAACCAGCTGAATGTGAGAACTGGGTGATCACCACGTTCTCATCCTCCTGTTGGCTTTAATTTCAAAACAATGAGGTTGGGATCAATTTGTTGTTAATGGTTGAGTTTTGAGTAGCACCTGCAAGGTTGAAGGGTGTTGTTATCCTCATTTTACCCTCAGCAAATTTGCAGATGACACCAAGCTGTGTGGTGCAGTTGATACACCTGAAGGAAGGGATGGCATCCAGAGGGACCTTGACAGGCTTGAGAGGTGGGCCCAAGCCAACCTCATGAAGTTCAACAAGGCCAAGTGCAAGGTCCTGCACCTGGGTGGAAGCAATCCCAAGCACAGACACAGGCTGGGTGGAGAGTGGCTTGAGTGCAGCTCTGAAGAGAAAGACTTGGGGGTGTCAGTTGATGACAAACTCAACATGAGCCAGCAGTGTGCACTCGCAGCCAAGAAGGCACCAACCAAATCCTGGGTTGCATCAAGAGGAGTGTGGCCAGCAGGTCCAGAGAGGTGATTTTGCCCCTCTACTCGGCACTGGTGAGACCCCACCTGGAGTTACTGTGTCCAGTTCTGGAGCCCTCAACACAGGAAGGACATTGAGCTGTTGGAGAGGGTCCAGAGAAGGGCCACGAAGATGATCAAAGGGTTGGAGCAACTGCCCTATGAGGACAGGCTGAAGGAGTTGGGGTTGTTCAGCCTGGAGAAGAGAAGGCTCAGGGGGGACCTCAGAGTAACTTCTCAGTACCTGAGGGGGTCCTACAGAAAGGCAGGGGAAGGACTTTTTAACATAATATCAGATGGGAGGACTAGAAACAATGGATATAAATTGGAGGGGGATAGATTTAGACTAGACATAAGAAAGAAATTCTTTCCAGTGAGGGTGGTGAAATACTGGAACAGGTTGCCCAGGGAGGTTGTGGATGCCCCCTCTCTGGAGGTGTTCAAGACTAGGCTGGACAGGGCACTGGGCAGCCTGGTCTATTGGGAGGTGTCCCTGCCTATGGCAGGGGGGTTGGAACTCGATGATCTTTAAGGTCCCTTCCAACCCAAACTATTCTATGATTCTATGATTTTCAACAGAGCTTGCTCAGATAATTGCCACAAAGTTGGGCTTTCAGTCTGGTGTGGGTTTCTTCTTTAAAGAAGGGCTGGTAGCATTTGTGGTATTATTAATAGTGCTCAGGTTGGCTTTGATCCGTGCTCTGTGAAGCTGCAGCAGCTCAATGAAGCTGGATATTAGTTAAAGGTGGTGTTTAAACCTTCCCAAGATGATGTTCTCCATCTTTTCCAGGTGGCCTGGTTGGATAAGATTGACCGTCGCTACGCCTGGATAAAGCGGCAGCTGGTGGACTACGAGGAGAAATATGGGCGAATGTTCCCCCAGGAGTGGTGCATGACAGAACGGATTGCTGTGGAGTTCTGCCACGTCACCAGGTGAAATTCTGGGAGAGGGATAGCACAAGGAGCAGTGGGTGCAAGGTGGAGCACAGAAATATGAGAAAAAACTTTGTCTGGTTGAGGGGGATACAGGTTATCAGACAGGGTGTGGAGTCTTCTTCTCTGGAGACATTCAAACCATGCCTAGATGTGTTCCTGTGTGAGCTGATCTGGGTGTTCTGCTCTGGAAGGGGATTGGACTAGATGATTTCAAGATCTCCCTACCAATCCCTGACATTCTGTGATTCTGTGGGGCCTTCTTCACTGGAGACATTCAAACCATGCCTAGATGTGTTCCTGTGTGAGCTGATCTGGGTGTTCTGCTCTGGAAGGGGATTGGACTAGATGATTTCAAGATCTCCCTACCAATCCCTGACATTCTGTGATTCTGTGGGGCCTTCTTCACTGGAGACATTCAAACCATGCCTAGATGTGTTCCTGTGTGAGCTGATCTGGGTGTTCTGCTCTGGAAGGGGAATTGGACTAGATGATCTCAAGATCTCCCTTACAATCCTTGATGTAGGGTTCCTTCTGCAGGGTCTCCTTCTCTGGAGACATTCAAACTGTGTCTAGATATGTTCCTGTGTGACCTGATCTGGGTGTTCTGCTCTGGAAGGGGATTGGACTAGACGATCTCAAGATCTCCCTACCAATCCTTGACATTCTGTGATTCTCCACTCAAAACTGGAGTGGCTTTTGCTATATTGACCTTAAATGCTCTCTGTAGAATTGCCCATAGTTAAAAGCAAGCAAAGAGTGGAAACCCCAAGAAGCATCACTGAAAGTCCTTGGGTTGTTGAAAAATCATGGAATAGTTTGGGTTGGAAGGGACCTTAAAGATCATCTAGTTCCAACCCCCCTGCCATAGAGATGGGGAAATCAGTTTTCAACCTAACAGAGGTAAAAGTCAGTGCTCTTTAGAGGCCAGGTTTAAAAACAAGGTTTGATGCTGAGGGTTTTCCTGGCAGCAGTGGTGTGTTGGGGTGTTAGGAGATGGGTTCTTGATACCCACAGAGCTCCAAAAAGCCCTATTTATGTTCAAAATGTGATCTGTGATGTGTTTTTATGTTCAAGAGTATCTTAAGAATTAGTTAAAATTTTGTGATGGAAGTGTCTGTAGGGAATAGACTCAATTACACCCTCAAGTTTCAGATCTTTTTCTTTAGAGAAAGCCACATTTGGGTTGTTTTTCTATTTTTCACCCTCTCAGGACAGAGCTGGCCAAGATAATGCGCACGAGGGCGAAGGAGATTGAGGTGAAATTGCTTCTGTTTGCAATTCAGAGGACAACTAACTTTGAAGGACTCTTGGCCAAACGTTTCTCAGGCTGCACTCTGACTGATGGAACAGTGGTAAGAGCTTTCTAAAGTCCAACTCTGTACCCCACAGCTGCTTTGGGAGAAAAAAAACTTCCTCTCCTGTGTGGGAGAGTGATGGGAGACTGTAAAAAGTGTCACCACCAGCCTCAAGTGTTGACACTGTGACTGCATTTAGTGGCTTGTGACTAGCAAAGTGATCTTGTAGAGGGGACTCAAAGAAGGAAAACACACTGGTTGTACTTTCTTGGTCCTCCTGGACTCTGTGCTGTTTGCAACTGCAGCCACATTGCTGTGGAGAACCACAGAGCAATTATGGTGTGGTGTCTGCTTTGTAATGTTTGTTCTCTGCGTGTCAATGACACGTTGTAAGTAAAAGTCCCTTCTCCTCTTCATTTCTAGTCACCACATGTTCACCACATGGTACCAGCTTTCCATCCCACGTTGTCTCTTGGGTTTTTCTTACTTGCCAGGGGTGTTGGGAGCCTTCTACTTTGCAGTATCTCCTTTGGTAGATTGCAGAGACAAAGATAAACTGCTCAGTGAATATCTTTGGGGTCATTTCTGTGCCATCTTCTGCCCAAAATCTCAGCCAGGAGCTCTGCCCTGGGAGCACAAAGCCCATGGCAGGGGGGTTGGATCTAGATGATCTTTAAGATCCCTTCCAACCCAAACTATTCTATGATTCTATTCTATGATTCTATTCCATGATTCTATTCCATGATTCTATTCCATGATTCTATTCCATGATTCTATTCCATGATTCTATTCCATGATTCTATTCCATGATTCTATTCCATGATTCTGTGTGTGGCTCAGAAGCCACTGGTTTGAGGTTGGTGCCTCCAGCTGGTGTCTCAAAACCTACTTGGATGTAATAATTCAGCCCAGGAGGAACTTCCAGCTTGCTGGACCCACTTATGACTTGCTATGGATCAGTAGTTGCTGCTAATTAAAAAGGGAAGACCTGTAAGGTTTTCCTCCTGGCTGAATTTTTAGATCTCTCAAGAATATGGCTCTATTTTTCTCACTAATTTCATACAGCCTTAATTACCTTGGCTTTGCTGGGTTGTTACCCATGTGGAGGTGGTAGGCAAAGGAGCTGTTGCAACTGAGAGAAGCAGAAGGGGAAGGTGTGGCTTGAAATAAAAGAAAATCCTCTCTGTCCCTCTTCCTGAGCTGCCTGGAGGCTCTGGCAGGCTGGTTGACCCGGTTTGTAGACAAAATGAAGGTCAGTGCACAGTGGGGAGAGGCAGTCTGGTGGGAGAAGTCAGGCAGGATTTAAATGTAGCAGTAGAATTTTGGGACCTGGGAATTTTGGCACCTTCCTCCCAGTGGAAATGACATATTTTGGAGCTTGTTTGAGAGGATGGACATTTGGGGTGATTCAAGTAGAGCAGGTGAGCAGGGGTGGAGGAAGAATGGGCTGTAAGAAGGTTCTGGAGGTGGAAAGTGGAGCAAGGAAGATGGGACCAGTCTCTAGTCTGGCAGTAAGGGGGACTGGGCTCTATCTGTGTCCAGCACTCTGCAGGGCTTGAGAAAAACTGCTGTAGACTGCTTCGAAGGGCATGATAAAGGACAAGAGGGATGCAGCTGTGCCCTACAGGGGACAAAACAAACTGTTCTCAAAGGAATTTCCTCTCTTTCTTAACAGAAGAAGCCAGAAGTGCCACCTCCCTCTACCAACCCCTTTCTGGAGGATGAAACTGGGACAGAGACGGATGAGATTGTGATGGAGAAAAGTGATATGGACAAAGTAAGTCTTTGAAGTCCTCCAGTTGTCAGGGAGGCAGCCTCTCTGCCAAAAAAAAAAAAATCTCTAGTGGTGCCTAAGCTTTTCCCATCACGTAGATTTGAAAGGTTTATTTTTGCAGCAATTAATGTGAGCCCAGTTTTAATCCCCTTGTGCAGGGAAAGCCATCCATGGAACTGGCCTTTGAAATGCTGTTTGTGGTGAGGTTCTCCTCTCTCTGTTAATGCTTCCAACACTCTGCTGGACTCTGCTGCAGGGACAGCTGTCCCACAAAGTCCTTCTTTGCCAAGCAGGAGCCCTGCAGGCTCCAATATTTCAATTTCAAAGTGCCAGCAGCTGCTGGTTGGTGGTGGTGAGTCCATGTTGGAGGTCTCCTATCCTGCTGTCACTAGCTGAGGAAGAGAAGGGGGCAGGAAGAGAAGGGGGCAGGAAGAGTTGAAAATTAAAGTTTTGAGTGGTAGAACTCATCCAAGATGCTAGACCTGAAAATGGGAGTGTAAGAGGGAGCATGAGGAGGATTTTTTTGGGGAGGAGGGGGGGAAATCCATGTTAAAAAAAGGACCTCTTTTAGTGATCTAGCAGTTTGGTTTAATCTGTTTACTTTGGAGGGTAATGAAAGGAAACTGGGCCAGCTGCAGGCCTCCTCACTGTGACAACAGTAACCTTTTATTATTTCCATCAAACTCGAGGAGGAAATAGCTTAAACATCTGCAGCTTTTTGGATTGCACGCTCAGAAATTCAGCTTCGCTGCTACTGGGAAAAGATTTAGGATTCTCTCTCCACCAGCCATGCTGGGAGCTGCATGATGCAGAGGCAAAAAACATCACTTTAGGCTCTCACAGCTTGGGAAATTGTCAACATCATGAGTTTTCTGTTGGTGCTGCCACCTCAGAAGCTTGGCCACAGGAAGGTTTCTGTAATTACCTCCTATTGTTCTCCTCCAGGCTCTGATGAGCCTGTGCATCCGGCAGAGCTGGCAGAGGGGCTGGGGAGGGGAATGCTGCAAAGTTTGGGGTTTCTCCCAAAGCTGTAAAAACTTAGATTCTCCATTCATGCTCTCAGTGAGCAGGTTAATGAAGCCAGGCTCGTGGAGGTGGTCTGGTCTTCATAAAAACACTTGCTCACTTTAAGTTTGCAGCCATGTGTTAGAATTGAGTCTTAATGATTCCTGAGAAATGCTTGCCCTGTGTTTCTGCAAAAGACTCATTGCCTATCATTAAGGAAAGTTTGTCCTTCAGGCTTTCTTGTTTTCCTTTTTCTTAGGCTGAAATAAAAAAAAAAATCAGCTGGAAAAATTCATATCTTCCTTGGCTGGGAGCTGCTCCTGGCTTTTTGTGGAGAGAGGCAAGAATTCCATTCCAGAGTGACTGCAGCAATCTTTGCAGGCAGTAAAGAATTGTCAGCTTGCAGGGAAAGGAGGAGAAAAGTTGTCTACTAGTAAAAAAAAATAAAAATCTAGCTGTAGGGCATAAAAAAAATGAGCTTAAAGGCTCTGCCCAGCATGTACAAATGGAGTGGTCACAGTGGCTTTGATGAGATGGGTTTGGCCACTGTGTAAATTTGAGGACTAAACTAAAAGGAGAGTAAACCAGATAAATCCCAAATGGCACAAGTGCTTAATGCTCTAAATGTGATTTTAAAACACTTCTTTGCATCCCCAGAAACCCTATTTCTTAGTGAAAGCAGCCCTGTGAATTCCAGCTCCTCTGGTATTTTCCTTCTGTATGTCTGAACAGAACTCATCCAGCTGAAGTCTGTAACTTTGAATTATTAACTGTAATAGGTTCTAAAATTTGGGGATTTTTTTAATGTTGCTTCCAAATAACTGTTGCATTTCTTTGCAGAGGTGACTAGTAAAGCCTTGTTGCTGCTCAAAGGATGCAGTGAGGTTTTATTTACTAAGGGCATTAAGATTCTCCTGCTAAAATCTATTTGTGTGCTGCAGTCTTAAGGATAAGACAATTTTCCAAGTGAAAACATAATTCCTTGGAATATGAGAGGCTGTGGGATCTTTGCTGTTGATTTCATGCCCTTGGTTATTTGACAGCAAATATTTCCAAAGATTTAGATGTTGCATTAAGGTTTCTTCTAGCTCTTACAGGGCAGCTTTAAAACCAACACTCTAAATGTTTTCTTCCAGCCAAAGAAGCCAAAAGTCCCTGATAATCCCTTCCATGGAATTGTTTCCAAGTGTTTTGAGCCTCACCTTTATGTGTACATTGAATCCCAGGACAAGTGAGTACCAGCATGTTCTTTTGGGTTGTTTTGCTTTTTCATTAGAATCATAGAATAGTTTGGGTTGGAAGGGACCTTAAAGATCATCGAGTTCCAACCCCCCTGCCATAGGCAGGGACACCTCCCACTACATCAGGCTGCCCAGTGCCCTGTCCAACCTGGTCTTGAACACCTCCAGAGA
>VZTY01006599.1:9835-22092 GCA_013400935.1 Turnix velox | reverse complement strand
GCAATGCTCCAGGTGGGGTCTCACCAGTGCCGAGTAGAGGGGCAAAATCCCCTCTCTGGACCTGCTGGTCACACTCCTCTAGAAGCAACCCAGGATTTGGTTGGTGCCTTCTTGGCTGCGAGTGCACACTGCTGGCTCATGTGGAGTTTGTCATCAACTGACACCCCCAAGTCTTTCTCTTCAGAGCTGCACTCAAGCCACTCTCCACCCAGCCTGTGTCTGTGCTTGGGATTGCTTCCACCCAGGTGCAGGACCTTGCACTTGGCCTTGTTGAACTTCATGAGGTTGGCTTGGGCCCACCTCTCAAGCCTGTATGTTACAGTTGTTTTTTTTTGTAGATTCTGCACTCAAACTATAGAAAATTAATTCCTTGCTCTGCTTTCTGGTTTTATAAGGAGCATATTTGCTGTTTGAAAAAGTTAAAGTGAGTTAGGGCAAAAAATGAGTGTTGGGAGGGCTGTGGATGTTGGTTTCACCTCTATTTGCCAAGGCTCACAGGAACAAAGGCAGTGGAAGAAGAGGCTTAGTGTTTGGGGAAATTGCTTCTGTTCCCTGTGTGGACACATGCTTTTCTTTCATCTCAGGTCTTCCACAAATAGTGGGTTTGCTTTTTTCCTGTAAAATACTCATGTGGCAGAGGAATTTCAAGATCTTCTTTGTCATAATAAGTTATTTGAGATCTGTAGATGAAAGCTGCTGTAGATGAGCTGCCTGTTAGATAACCTTATCATCCCTCCCCAGATTTGGGACTTTGTTGAGGGTTTTAGTCCCTGGAATCCTTCTTTGTCTTTTTCTTTGACTTACAGTGAAATAACTTGAATGAAAAGGGCTTTTGGCTTGGAGATCTGAGAAGTTTTTAGAGTTTTCTTGTGCACTTTGATTCACACCAGGATTTAATAACACCTCTGTACCTCTGAGGAGGCAGCTGGGGAAGTTCAGTGGAGTGTTTTAGAGCAGGTTAGTGGTTAGAAAGGAGAAAGGACACCTGCCTCATATATCTCATCTCTCTGTGTCCTTTTGGTGGACAAAACACATGAGAGAGTGCATGGCTTGAGGGTCACAGTGTCTTGATTTTGTCTGAACTCCAAGACACCCATCCTAGAAGAGGTTTCTCCTGTTTATCTTGAGAAAAGTTTGCTTTTATGCTTAAAAATGAAGCAACAAACCCCTGCTCAGTGGTCTGTCATGCTGGTTTTAGGCTCCACTGCAATATAACAAAGGGAAACAGATATTTCCCCCCCTTGCCCTCAGCAAAGTGAGCACTGCCTTCTCTAAATATTTCTTCCCTTTTCACTGGGGGCCATTTTAATCCTCATTTTGGTAATTCTACCCCACTCTGCTCTCTTAGCCCTTTCAGTTGTGCTTTTTTTAAATTTCTTCCCCCCCCTTTTCCTTTACAATCCTGAGATGTTTTATATTAGCTTTATAGCCACAGGCTGCAAGGAGTTCAAAGAAAAGCTGCCACAGTATTCCCCACGCTGCCCCTGTCTGCCAAAAATTGCTTTCCTTCATGATTTTTCTCTCCTCTCCCCCCTTCAATTGGACTTTTAAGGGATCTGTTGCTGATGCCTGAAAAGGAGGAGTTGCTTGGATAATGAATTATATGCTTGGGCTCTGAATAGTGAGAGTACTTTGACAGTTCTCCATCACTTCCTTAATTCTATGGCAGGAATCAGCCTGGACTTTTTCTCTTAAAGAGAGAAAAAATTGTTTCTATGCCCATGTAAAGAAGCCCAGTGCCAAAATCTGTAGCAATTTAAGAGGAGGCACCTGAAAAAAAAGACTTTAAAGAAAAGATTTTGCTGTGAGGAAAATTTCTCTGCCTTCCCTTTCCTCTGTTTTCTCTAGCTCTCCCACTTTCTTCATGTTTCATCTCCCAGGTTTTTCCTGCCAAATTCTTTGTGCTTCTGTTGTACCACACAGAGGTTTTTTAGCCTTTGTGTTGTGTTGGGGCCAGCTGAGACTGATGGAAAAGATTGATTGGCATCAAGTGTGGTGTTCATTAATAGGATATTCCTTCCCTTAGAGCACAACATCCTGATGTTTTGCTTGTGCTTAATCCCATGCTGAAATAATGAGCAGACCTCAATAGAGCTTTGCACAGGTTGGGATCAGACCAAGCAGGAAGCCCCAGCTCCTTTGGACCAGCTGCATTTGCTCCTCTGCCCCAGTTGACAAGACCCTGGGGGATCAGGAAAATGGAGCTGAGTTTCACTTTGCCTTGGGTAAGAGAAGAACATGCAGAGCAAGCAGAAAGAAACAAAAGCCATTGATATTCCTCACTGAGCCTTGAGACTAAGAGAAGAGAAAAAAAAAAAAACCAAAGTGGTTGGTGGATGCTCAGAAAGCTCCACTTTGTTGCCCAAGTGGAGCAAAGTGCAGATGCAGAGGTGGAAATGGAGCTGTTTGGTTTAGTGAGACTTTTGACAAGGAGCAAAACACCTTTGCTTTGCTTTGAGGACCTGGAGGAGCTCTGCAGCATGTGTAAACCCTCCTGCAGCAGCCATCTGTTTGGCTCCACTCTGCAGCTTGGGGGGGAGGTATATTTTGCTTCTCTGTGGTGGAACACAATCAATGCCTTGGTTGAGTGTTCAATTGCTTGTGCCAGTGTCGAGATTTCTCACAGCAGTTGAGCAGCCTGATGTTTTTACAATGCTTGTAGCAAAGCTGAGGAGCTCTGTGTGTGTATGTGGAGGTAGGGTTGGGTAAAGTGTGTGCTTGCAGCCAAGGAGGTCAACCAAATCCTGGATTGCATCAAGAGAAGTGTGACCAGCAGGTCCAGAGAGGTGATTTTTGCCCTTCTACTCTGCTCTGCTGAGGCCTCATCTGGAGTATGGGTGAAGAGAAGGCTCAGGGGGAACCACATAGTAGCTTCTCAGTACCTGAAGGGGGCTACAGAAAGGCAGGGGTAGGACTTTTTAATAGGATATGTGATGGAAGGACTAGAAATAATGGATGTTCTGAAATTGAGGGGAGATTCAGGCTAGATATAAGAAAGAAATTCTCTGCTGTGAGGGTGGTGAGACACTGGAAGAGGTTGCCCAGAGAGGTTGTGGATGCCCCCTCAATCCCTGGAGGTGTTTAAGGCCAGGTTGGATGAGGCATTGAGCAACCTGGTGTAGTGGGAGGTGTCCCTGCCCATGGAAGGGGGTTGGAACTTGATCTTGAATGTCTCTTCCAACCCAAACCATTCAAAGATTCTATGAAAATACTCCCAGCAGCAAGCAAGAAGCATGAGAAAAGGGGCTACTTGTCTTTGCAAGAGCTGATGAGCCTGGCTTAAGCCAAAGCAACTTGTTTGATGATTTAAAGCCCTGATACCTCAAGCAGACTCTGTAGATTAATTTGGCCCAGCAGATCATCCACAGTAGGAGCTCATTCATTTCAGTTCAGCAATCTGTAGGTTCACTGGGGAGGAGCCAGGTCACCTTTTCTACTTGTTCAGTATTTTGAAGTCATCAGTGAACTGGAATCAGAGTGGTCTTTCTCTTTCACGAGGCAAAAAAAATGATGAAAACTCTTGGACAGGCTTTTAAAGAAGGGTTTTCTATGACAGCCTTGTAATTCTGTCAAGTCCACCAGGCTGTGATCTGAAATGTCTGTTTATTCCTCAAAAGCCAAAGTTTCCTTGTGGAAGGGTGAATGCATGTGTGTGTGTCTGGGGGAGGAGGTTTATTGTGGTAATTGAGTTCATCTGGCAAAGGTTCCTGCCCTTCACTCAGCTCTGGTGTCAGGAGAGCTCTGGGTTCCTGCCACGGATGTGCTGAGTCTGGAGGAGTTGGAGCAGAGGAATTCCCTGAGATCTGAAGATCTCTTTGGTCCTGGGCTGCTGGTTCTGGCCTTCTGCCAGACTAAAAAGCCTTTTTGTCAGGATGAAACGGTGGAGTGAAGCTGCTTGTTGCCTGAAAACCCAAATATTTGAGTGAGGACCAGGTTCTAATGAATGGCTGGAGACAATAGGAGGGCTTTTTGTGCTTTTAAAAAGAATTTAAGTAGGAAGCACTCCTTGAAAGGATGTGTGTAGTTGTGCAAAACCAGGTGGTACCCAAGTGGGACCAAGAAAATGGCCAATGTGAGCAAATTTCCTGAGGTTTGCTCCACAGGCTACTGACATGGGAAGCCTAACTGTTCCTTTTGCTGGTGCCAGGAGTGAAACTCTAGCAAAAGCTTTTTGCTTTAGCATCAGATGTGCTGAACCTGGAAGACTCATGAGTTTTTATGTGGGACTGGAGAAGAGATTGAAGCTGGCACTAAAACTCCTTGAGTAGAAAAGGTTGTTACTCATGAGCCTGCTCTTTGTTATTGTGTGTGCTGTGATGGTGGAGATCAGAAAGGGCTGGAAGACCTGACTGCTGAGATCTAAAAGTGCTTTCTGGAGTTACAAGACAGGGTGTTTGTTTTAATCATAGGTTGGAGGGGACCTTTCAGATCATAGAATCCAACCATCAACCCAACTCTTGGCAAAACTCCTACCTAGAGAGGATTTCTATGTGCTGTTCTCTCTCACCACTCCATTTCTTTCCTCAACATACTAAACTATCTTCCTCTTTTTCTTTTTTTTTCCTCCACCAGGAATCTCAGCGAGCTCATTGACAGGTTTGTGGCTGATTTCAAGGCTCAAGGTCCTCCCAAACCCAACGTGGATGAAGGAGGGGCTGTCCTACCCAGCTGTGCTGACCTCTTTGTCTACTACAAGAAGTGCATGGTGCAGTGCTCCCAGCTCAGCACAGGAGAGCCCATGATAGCCCTCACCACCATATTCCAGAAGTACCTACGAGAATATGCCTGGAAAATTCTCTCTGGAAACCTGCCCAAGTGAGTTTTGCTTCCCAAATGTGCCCCAGCACCAGCAGGTGAGATGTTCCAGTGAGGAGCAGGTGCTTTGTCAAGTTAACTAATAAATTCTTATGTTTCACTGCCAAAGGAACCATGTAAGGCCAAAGAAAAGCATTTTAAGGCCATGCTGGATGAGGCATTGAGATCATCTAGATCATTGACATTCAGAGAATGGTGCCTGTTGCAAAAAAAGCCCCCAGACTTGGCATTTGTAGGTGATAAAAATGGATGAAGGTTTGCCCAGAGAGGTTGTGGATGCCCCATCAATCCCTGGAAGTGTTTAAGGTCAGGCTGGATGAGGCATTGAGCAACCTGATCTAGTGGGAGGTGTCCCTGCCCATGGGATGATGATCTTTAAGGTTTCTTCCAACCCAAACCATTCCATGTAACAGCTTACTTCATGATTTGCTTTAAAATTTGGTTTGTTTCACCAAGAAACAGCAGAAACCCCAAATGGTTAGTCATGGTGGTGTTTTTATTTTAAGGCCCCTTAGAGGATGGCTTTGTGTTTGGCTCTGATTAGCTGTCAGATTTATGGTTTCTTCAAGTTCCTTTTGAAATGCCAGCCCAAACCTCTGCAGAGAGCTCTGGCTTTCAGAATTGCCACTTATCCTCCCACTTTGGTGACAAAGTCATGATTCTCAGCTGCCTGAGCTCAAGGTTAGACACCCAATAATTTATAATGAAGGCAGTTTATTTGTGAGATGCTAAAGTGCTTACCTATAACTCCCTCAGCCCCCAGACATTTTATATATGGATGAATAAAATACATAGATTGTAAATCTAGTGAACATAAAGGAAATTGGTTATAGGTTTACACAAATATGGAGAAGTTTAGAGGTTAAAGAAGCTCCTTGAGATACTGCCAGCCTTAGCTACAGATACTTTTTGGATGCTATCTCCCATCTTTGGTTTGTTTCCCTTGTAAACCTGGGAGCAGCAGAATGAATCTCTGAAACCAGTAAAATCTTTTACAGATGGGAGGGGAGAGGGTTCCATCCAGACAAGTGGAAAGATAAATTTAATGTTCATTCTCCATCAAACCTCAGTTGCATTCTTTATGCACATTTTTTTTCTGTGTGCTCTACATTGCTGTCCAAGATAAATATCACTGTCCTATTTATTATTTTTTTTTAAATGGATTTGGATTATAAAGGGTTGAAAGGTAGGGAATTTCCTGACTTTAAACTCTTCTGACTTTTTCTTTGTTGCTCCACAGCCATTAATCACTGGAAGGTGATGGAAAAAAAAAAGCCACATCTTCTATAATTCACTCTGTTGATACCATCAGTTTTTTAAAGCAGGTTGCTGAAGTTTCAAATGCATGTTGACATCTGCTTGGGACTGAGGAGATAAATATGACAAGCTGCCTGATAATGTGTTGAGATTTTTCTGTAATCTTTAATTAGATTTGGAGTATCTGGCAGGGAAATTGAAGTTAGCTGGGGGAAGGAAGCTTCATCCCTCTTGCATCCTCATCTACCCTGTTGTGGAGGAGCAACTTGTCCTTTGCCTGCAGGTTTCAGATCAAGTTTTCTTTGTCCAGAGAACCACCCTGACCTGGTGATGCCCAGCTTGGTGGACTTCATGCTTTTTTATTTGCACCCTTGAAAGCCTTAAGGGTTTTGTCCTTCCTTTTTCTTTCCAGGACAACCAGCAGCAGCGGTGGGCTCACCATCACCAGTTTGCTGAAGGAAAAGGAAGGCTCAGAAGTGGCTAAATTCACTTTAGAAGAACTCTGCCTCATCTGCAGCATCCTTAGCACTGCAGAGTACTGCTTGGCCACCACCCAGCAGGTGAGATTTCCTCTGACATCCTCCAACCATCTCTGTTATCCCAAACTTTTCTCCCTCTGTGCTGCTGCAGAGACTTTGGGAGCCAGAAGTACTAAAATACCCCCAGTAGCACCTCCTCCATGTAGCAGTTAATTGATTATTGAGCTCTGCATTATTAAATCTGTATTTCAAAGGAAGAAAAGTATTGATTTTGCTCTTTCTACCCAAAAAGTCCCATTGGTTTGTGATTTTTGCCTTGCAGCATTGCTTTTGGATGTTGTCCTTTTCTACCTGTTACGTAATTTGTTTTGGATTGGAAAGAGAATTTAAAAAAAAAAAGAAAAAAAAAATATTTCTTCTCGTGGTTTATGATCCCTGTTTTGTAAAAACAAGAAAAATAGTAGTTCAGGATAAGTTTGGGGAAGTGTCTGCATGAAATACTGGGGAGAGGTGGTATTTATGCTGATGGGCTTTGCAGCCTTAGGGGCCCCTTTGCTTTCAGGTGCCTTCAAAAGGCCCTGGGTTGGTAGATGAGCTGTGAGGTTTGGCCATAACAAGCAGTGGCAATTCTCCTCCTGCAGTCTGGGCACAGAGGCAGGGTGTTGGAAAACATCTTTATTCACAGGACAGGTGCCATGGTGTTAAGCTGGTCCGTTAGCACTTCACACTCAAGTTGCATAAATGACCTTGGAGGTTACTCCTCTGAGGACATGGTGCCACCATAGGTCATCCTGGCAGTGTTTTTGGGCTGTCCAACAAAAAGATATTTCCATTGTTCACTTCTTGAGGTTTGGATCTGCTCTTGGGCACAGATTAGTTTTTAGGAAACTTTTCCAGGACATAAGTTTAGAGGAGTGATCATTTTCCAGTAAGAAATCTAATCTTTGTCTTTTTTTCCCCAACAGTTGGAAGAAAAGCTCAAAGAAAAAGTGGATGCAAGCCTAGTGGAGAGAATCAACCTGACAGGAGAGATGGACACTTTCAGCATGTATGTTCAGCAGATGCATCCTCTCAGAAAAAAAAAAAAAAATCAAACATCCTGCTTTGTCAGCCAGATGGTGCTGGAATAATACAAGCCTGAGATCCCAGTTTGCTTGTAGGACCCACCCAGACACACAACCCAGCCATAGGCATGTCCCTGGTCATCTTTTGGCTAGTCCAGGAGGCTTTTAGAGGCAGTTACTCCTCATCATCCCAGCCAAAGGAACAAGANTTCCTCCTTTTTTATTTTTTTTTTCCCCTCTGGCAAAAAAAGAAAAAAAAAAAAAAAGGAAAGGAAATAGTGAGTTTCTATTTGAATCATCATTTGCATCTTGGCAGCTCAGGAAGGTGGCTGTTACATTTCAAGAAAGGGAAAAGCTATTTTGGTACATTCCTTCCTGCTTGAACTTCCCACTGTTAATCAGCAGCCTTGTCAGTGTGATCAAAACCCCGTTGCAGATGACAGAAAAGACTGATCCCATCTTCTGTTATAATTGAGAGAAGATTACCCTTCATTAAAATGAACTTTTTTTCACGTAGCCATTGCTAAAAATACTCCCCTCCAGCATCCTTTCCTCCCCACCACTGACAGACACATTGAATCTTTGTGGAGAGAGAAGGAAATCATGACCAAAAAAAAAGTATCAGGCAAAAGAAAACCGTGGCAGAGGTGGGAAAATAATCCCTATCACCATCTCTCCTCCTCCTAAAAATTANAGTACTGCTTGGCCACCACCCAGCAGGTGAGATTTCCTCTGACATCCTCCAACCATCTCTGTTATCCCAAACTTTTCTCCCTCTGTGCTGCTGCAGAGACTTTGAGAGCCAGAAGTACTAAAATACCCCCAGCAGCACCTCCTCCACGTAGCAGCTCATTGATTATAGAGCTCTGCATTATTAAATCTGTGTTTCAAAGGAAGAAAAGTATTGATTTTGCTCTTTCTACCCAAAAAGTCCCATTGGTTTGTGATTTTTGCCTTGCAGCATTGCTTTTGGATGTTGTCCTTTTCTACCTGTTACGTAATTTGTTTTGGATTGGAAAGAGAATTTAAAAAAAAAAAGAAAAAAAAAAATTCTTCTCGTGGTTTATGATCCCTGTTTTGTAAAAACAAGAAAAATAGTAGTTCAGGATAAGTTTGGGGAAGTGTCTGCATGAAATACTGGGGAGAGGTGGTATTTATGCTGATGGGCTTTGCAGCCTTTGGGGCCCCTTTGCTTTCAGGTGCCTTCAAAAGGCCCTGGGTTGGTAGATGAGCTGTGATGTTTGGCCATAACAAGCAGTGGCTTCTCCTCCTGCAGTCTGGGCACAGAGGCAGGGTGTTGGAAAACATCTTTATTCACAGGACAGGTGCCATGGTGTTAAGCTGGTCCGTTAGCACTTCACACTCAAGTTGCATAAATGACCTTGGAGGTTACTCCTCTGAGGACATGGTGCCACCATAGGTCATCCTGGCAGTGTTTTTGGGCTGTCCAACAAAAAGATATTTCCATTGTTCACTTCTTGAGGTTTGGATCTGCTCTTGGGCACAGATTAGTTTTTAGGAAACTTTTCCAGGACATAAGTTTAGAGGAGTGATCATTTTCCAGTAAGAAATCTAATCTTTGTCTTTTTTTCCCCAACAGTTGGAAGAAAAGCTCAAAGAAAAAGTGGATGCAAGCCTAGTGGAGAGAATCAACCTGACAGGAGAGATGGACACTTTCAGCATGTATGTTCAGCAGATGCATCCTCTCAGAAAAAAAAAAATAAAAAAAAAATCAAACATCCTGCTTTGTCAGCCAGATGGTGCTGGAGTAATACAAGCCTGAGATCTCAGTTTGCTTGTAGGACCCACCCAGACACACAACCCAGCCATAGGCATGTCCCTGGTCATCTTTTGGCTAGTCCAGGAGGCTTTTAGAGGCAGTTACTCCTCATCATCCCAGCCAAAGGAACAAGAGAACTGGAAAAAAAATTAAAAAAAAAAAAAAGGAAAGGAAATAGTGAGTTTCTATTTGAAACATCATTTGCATCTTGGCAGCTCAGGAAGGTGGCTGTTACATTTCAAGAAAGGGAAAAGCTATTTTGGTACATTCCTTCCTGCTTGAACTTCCCACTGTTAATCAGCAGCCTTGTCAGTGTGATCAAAACCCCGTTGCAGATGACAGAAAAGACTGATCCCATCTTTTGTTATAATTGAGAGAAGATTACCCTTCATTAAAATGAACTTTTTTTCACGTAGCCATTGCTAAAAATACTCCCCTCCAGCATCCTTTCCTCCCCACCACTGACAGACACATTGAATCTTTGTGGAGAGAGAAGGAAATCATGACCAAAAAAAAAGTATCAGGCAAAAGAAAACCGTGGCAGAGGTGGGAAAATAATCCCTATCACCATCTCTCCTCCTCCTAAAAATTAAACTCAGCTCAGACAGCGGTAAGATTTTTTCTTTTTTCTAGAAGATTTCCTTCCTGTGATTCCTCCTCTCTTGCTCCAGCAGGCGGGATCCTACTGAGTCTCCATCCAGGTATTTCATATGATCCTGGGCTCTGCTCCAGGCTAAAGAGACTCATTTCCATAATTCTCTGAGCTTTTTTAAGAGTGAATCCCTGACCAAAAGCTGGGCTTGCTGTGTCTGCTGAGTCAAAGCAAACAAGGTAGTTGGGGAATAGAGAGAAAATGTGCTGTGTGGTGGGGTTTTTCTTAATATGGACCAATTGATGGGTGAGTTTTGTGCTGCCTTGTGACCTCTCTGCCTGCCTTGAGTTGTCCCTTCACAAGGTACTTCATCCTATGTAGCCAATAGGATGTGTTTTGATGATTGTTAAACATATAGTTGATGTTTGCTGGGCTGGACAACCCAAAAGTTAAACTGCCAGACCTGATATATGGTGCAACAAAAGCTTTTTAATTGACTTTTAATCTGTTCCAGTAGGAGGCTTTGTCCAGCTTTCTGTCAGCATGAGCTGTGCTCTATAAACCTCTCTCTGGCATTTGCTCAACATCAAACAAGTTGTTTCTTCTGGGATTTGATGCCTTGTTAGTCTTGCTCAGAGAGAAATTGACAAAACACTGCTGCTTATGCATCCTGGAAGGTCTTTCTTCCTTCCTTTGCAAAGAGGAAGGTGCAGAACCACCCCAGATGTGTTTGAAGGGGGTTCCACCTATTCTTTAGGTAATATGGGAAGGATGATGACCTCTTTTTCAGCCTTGAGGCTTTCAGGTGAGCTGGTGATACAGCTTCAGATGGATTCCTGATGTGTGGGAGACCAGTGATGCTGTCACTCTCCTTCCACCCAGGAATTTGGATTTGTTTTTGGTGTAAAACCCCAACTTTTCCCTGCAGGAGTCAGCTCTGCCTAAGAGATGGTTATTTCAGTGCAGCTCCCTGGGCATTGCTGGAGCTGGTGGTGTCCCTCAAGGGAGTAAATCCCACAGTGCCCAGAGGAGGCACCAGCAGAACGGGTCATGGGCTTTTTTTATCCCAATGCAAGTTTCAGCTCGTGTAACTTGAAGCCAGTGGTCACTTTATCTCACATTCTGGACTGATTTTGGATGAGGTTGTCTCTACAAACAAACCCATTGCTCTGAAGGGCCAATATCTCAATGGGGAGGTGACACAGTGAGCTCCAGAATATTTTTAACTGCTCCAGAATAGTACCCAGAGCTTCTCAGAATGAACAAGGAGGAGAAAAGCTTCTGGATGCTTCTAGATCTGGTTGAACCATGATGAGGAAGAGCAGAAGTGAAGCCCACTTCTTCTGCATGTAATCCCAAAGCTGTAAACAGGCATCTGGGACAGATTTGGAGTTTACAGGGTTTTAAAAAATCATTATTTACTCAGTGAAATAGTCTCTTAGTACTTCCAGCAGTTGTCTGCAACACCAGCACTGGGTTTTGTGCCCTTGAGGGTGGTCCCTGTTGCTGCAGATGATGTTTCTCAGCTGCTGCTTTAGGATCAGTTGCATCTTTATGTGCAGTGTGGTGGCATAGAGTAGGTCTCTGAGAAGTTTCAGGGCATAAAAAAAAAAGGGAGGGAGGGAAATGTGTTTGACTAAGTGCTTTGGTCTGGGCTGTGTCTCTGAGAAACTCAAACAATGGATGGCAGCAATCCTAGACAGAGAGTAAATAAAGCATCTGCCTTCCTCTCCTCTCCAGTGGGAGGCACATTCAGGACTCCTACAGATGTGCTTTTTTAAAACCCTCTTGTCAAGTTGCTGGGAGTAGTAGAATATTGACTGTGATTAAATTGGGAGATGATAAAAAGCTTGCTTTGTGCCAACTGGGTTAAACTTGAAGCCTGGGTTCAGTTCTCTGGGGTTTATCCTCTTCCTGGTGAGTGTATGGGGGGGTTCCTTCATCTGGCACCTTTGATCTCCAGCCCCTTCTTTGCATCAAAACAGAGAAAGGTCAGCTATAAAAATGTCCTCCCTGTGTTTGAGCCTGTTGTGCAGCTCTCTGTCAAACACCACACACAACTTCCCAGTCTCTTTTCAGTACAAGTTTTAGCTGTGTGTATTGATACCATAATCCCACTGTCAGCTCAGAGGTGATTTTCCTCCTTTCACAGGCAAAGAAGCCAATTCTGTCACTCTGTGCCCAACTAAGGTTCTAAAACTCAGTCTTAATTATGGTTTGGTTTTTTTTTCAGAGTAATCTCCAACAGCATCCAGCTCTTAGTGCAGGAC
>VZTY01006598.1:0-13586 GCA_013400935.1 Turnix velox | reverse complement strand
AGTTAACAGTCTGTGAAATTTTACTTTATCTTACATACCTTTTAACTGTCATTCATTTTTGCCTTAAATTTCTCAGGGTCTCACTGTGAAATTACGGATGAAATTATCTCTCTATCTAAAGAAGTGAAAAGAATTTTTCCCTTGGTAGAAGTTGTAGGTTAATTAATAGGTCAATAACAGGAAATTTTACTTACTAAAAATTACATTACAAAAGGGTCTTTTTAGCTACAAATTGACAAAAGCTTTAAAGAAGCCTGAAAATTGATCAGAACTAGGTTATATCATTGCTGAACAATTTACAATAAATAAATATATAAATAAATTAGAGTCTGTTTTACATATTAAACGAAGAAAAAAACCCAGACAATGATCTCCAGCTGTAATTGTTTTTCTAATATTTTATTATGCAAAGGAACTGTTTTTACAGAACACAGTCTGACATACCAGGGCTTATTTGTGAATCATAGTTACTAGGTCACAAAGGATATACTTAAACAGCAGATATACTTAAACTAGCAGGTTTTTTACTCTAAGTAATTGTAACAAATGAAAAATTAAGTTCAGCGATTCACCACATGCCACTTACAATCTAATGGAGAACTGTCATGTTCAAATCTATATAACCCTTGACTTTCACAAAAGATACTTCAAATATGCAATGTGTATTGAATGGAATTAGCCACAATAATAGTAATCATTTGATGGCCTTCTACTTTGGCAGCCTTTGTTTAAAGCTTTAGACTTCTCTGAAGTGTCTATAGAAATTGACAGTTGAAACAGAAGTCCACCATCAGAGTTTTATTAATATGGTAAATCATAGCATCAAATAAAGGAATGTGTGTTTCAAGTACAAGGAATTACCAGCTATGGCACAACATGGTTAAGTTGAAGGCATTCACGGTGTAATTGGCGAAAATTGTTTCAAATTTCAAAGTATGTATGAATACAATGGCAATGTCCAAATAATTTTGAATCATACGGCATGTAATAAAAAACAATTAACTACAGAATTACTGTATAAGAAATTCTTGAAATAGTTATATTTTTTCCTCCATCTAAACAAGTGTAATGAGATGTATTCAAGTATTTAACCACTTGTATGAGTGACATAGAGGATTTAGAAATTAAATCCCATTGCAAATGCCAAATTGGAATTATGCTGGTACTATATACTTGTGAAAATGTGAGGGAAACTGGCTGAATTTATAAAAAGTGGATACAAATTAAGAGCATTTAGAAATAAAGAAAATAAATATCTACAAAGAGGGATGGTGCGCTAGATGTGGGTTCGATTAGAGACAATAATATCAATTACAATCATCTGTTGAAAAGAGCTTTTGTTACAAAAGATCTTTTTAATTTGATAAACTACATTTCAAAATCAACTGAGGTAATCTTTCAGGTTCAGATTTCAAGTACTAATTATTTTCCTTAAAAGAATAAGTTTGACCTCCTTGTTGACTTCTATAAAGAGACTTTTGGACTAGTGCACTTGACATAAGATGCATGAGGAAACCTATCTATTTCTTAATGTGTGAGATAAAAAGAATGATTTAATATTCTGTTGAAATCATGCTATAAAGATAATTGAAAAATAAGCTGTGTGTTTATCTTTACTGATGTGAGTGATCTTGCTGCTTTCTGTAGTCGTCACTCAAATCTTTTAGGTTAATCATGACATGAAGAGAAGACGCTTTCACTGAAAAAATTGACTTGGAAGAACATCAGATTTTCTTCATGATATTGATTTATTTCATGTGACTGTGTCCAAATCAGACATATTCCCACAGAACCCCATTCTGATCTGAAATGTACATGCTGATTTAACCAGTATATCTGGGCTTGGGTGTCACGCAACCAGGAGCAAGCTGCTTACAAATATTCTGCCCTTCAAGAAACTGCTAGTGCAAAAAAATTTATTTGACTGATGTTATGACATTTGGGCTATAAAGGCCACTCATTTCCTCAGGAACTCTAGTCATGATTGACACCTTTTTGAAGCCAACGAGATTGTACTCTTATTATTTTTCCAGGAATTTTTCAATCTATGTAGTATAACAAAGTCACAACTCTATAATGTTATCTTAATGATTATTACTTAACAAGAAATTGTGCTTTACTGGATTTTAGGTCTGGATATCAGCTGGTTATAATTCAGTATTCATCAATGTATGAAAACAATAACATATAGTCATCCCCTGAAATTGGTATTAATTTGATTACTAAAAATCTATTGGCTTATCTCACTAACATTAGTTATGTTTATAAGTAATATAACAGACTTGATGTTGCCAGAAGGGATGTGTTAGCTTGACAGTACTTAAGAGAACATTTTTGACTGCCTCAGATCACGCTGAGCACTGGACTGGCACTTGTTATTTCTCTCAAATTTTATTGAATCCATCAGTAGCTAACATATTCAATGTAGGTTCAATTTGAAGTTAATTTTCTACCATCTCAAGCATAACTTTTTCACTGAAATATTAATAGGGGAAAATAACTGCATAAATATAAATCCGTAACAATATAATTAATGCAAGCAAACCTACTTCTGTTCTGTTTTGGAGTCTGTCATTTTTACGGTCACTTAAACAAACTGTAGGAAATGTTAAAAAAGTCAAGAAAAATATTCATTATAATATGTGATTTTTTACCACACTACTATGAAATTAAAAATTGATTCTTCCTTCCCAGGCTTTCCAAAGATATTTCCACTAATGCATTTGAAAAGTTTCTCTGGGAAAAAAAGCTCTTAAATCTCCTCTATATTTAGTTTTTATTTATTTTAATATTTGTTTATTTCAATATTTATTCACATGTAGAAGAACTAGATAGATATTAAATGACACATTGGACTGTGAACCTCTTTTCCTGAACAATACAAAAACCAGACTAAAAGTTATGCACATTTTCAGGATTACAAGTATTGAAACAACACTTCAAATATGCATAGATATATTGAGATATAAGAAGTCCCACGTTATTTACAAAAATATTTCCCTTTTACTCCGCACCAATAAATGTGTGTTTTTAAACACCTGGGAAAGCCACCATATTTATATCCTACAAACTCCAGGGTAGGGTACTAATGTTTGAGAACACGTTCAATATGTGAGATTTTTATCTGGAATCTTTCATTGTTAAAACAGAGCAACAGAAGGAGATTCTGATTCCATGTATTTCCTTTCCTGGAAGCAATCTTACATGTTGTTCTTTACTGTATTAATATAATTGACACTGAATAGCTAGAAAGTCCTAAATTTAGCAACACTTTAAGAAAAGTACATTTTATACAGAATCCCTATTAAATTTTAGAGAGAATATTTCTGTGATCCCCTGAGCTCTCATTGTGACATTTTCTCAGGTTGTTACAGTCTTACTGCATTATCTTCTTTAATGTTATTTGGCAGAGTAGAGGGAATACAACTTGATTTGAGTTGTCACAGTGCAATGTGTCCTCAAGACAACTTTGAAAACAGAAGAGCTAAGTACCATAAAATGGACTGTGCCTTTGCAGTGCAAAATAGGAGTTTTCTTTTGTTTTTCTTTGGTTTTGTGTTTTTAGTAATAACTATAAAACACAAATTGGAACAAGTTCTCCTCACTGTCTTCGTGAATTGTATATATATTTTTCATTGAATATTGGCAAATTGCTTCAATTAAATTGCCCTTGCACCCTTATAGTTCACAACATATGCCTAGATGACTTCTTAAATTGGAGGGAAAAAGGAAATCCCAGTGTGCAAATCTGTTGCTGCCTTTCATTAGCTACATAGGAGTGAATATGTGAAGCTTTTGAAAGAGCTTAAAATGTTGTTGACAGTCAGTGCACTTGGGTGCCATATTTCCTATATTCCTTTTAAAAATTTTTATTTATGAAGACTGTGGAAGCTATGAAACTGAGAAACTCTGAGGCTGAAGTCTCTCATTATCTCATAAAAGAAGTACACTAGGGGACCTGGCAGTTCATGTCTCCCTGTTTAGTCTTCAGTGCTTCACGGCTCTAGCACAGAAACCTTCCTCCTCTTTTGCTTACTTTTTCAAGGAGTTAAAAACTTTTCAGAAAAACTTTCAAGGAGTTTCAAGGAGTTAAAAACTTTTCAGAAATTTCAAATAAGCTGCCCTGTCTTAAAACCTAGACTTCTTCATGCCCAAGGCCAGACCCTCAGTTACCTTTGTGGAATATTCAAAAAAACTGAGGAGGGAATGATCCCATTCTGGTACTCCATGGCTAGGAATGCTTGTTACTCTTTAATAAATGTAAGATGAAAGTTTCTTGTTAAATTTGAAATAGTTATTTCTCATTAAGATACTCTGTACTGAGACAATTAATGAACCCCAACTAAGATTGCCATTAAGCCACTTTTTATTCAGCTAATATTATCAAACTAGCAACACATTATGGAACAAAAAACTGATGTTGATCTATTCAAGCTTACCTGAAGAAATTATTTCAGTGCAACAGAATGATCTCTTTTACAAGTCTGGCCTTCAGAGAATAGCAATATCAACAAGAATTAAATTCTGTTAGTATCACTCCTGTACTATGAAAGGAAGGGTTCACTTTCATGTAAGGGAGCCCTGTGGTTATTTTTTTCCTATTGGCAAAGTGCTTCAGAATCATTTGTTAAAAAGCATACAACTTTGAATATGCCACATGAATTATCTTCAACAACAAAGATAATTTATTTTTATTTTTATTAATTTGGAACTGTCATTAGAAGCAAAAACTTACAGAGAAAAATAAGCTTTTATTTCAGTAAGAAAAATGTACACTTAAGTCACCGTACTGAAATCTTTTCAAAATTTTTGAGCAAATAATCCTTCTTTTTAATAATCTCATCCACAAGTGCTCTCTTTCACTCTTATCATTGAAATATATGCCCAGTATTTTTCCTAGTTTGATTGAGAGTTTCCCAGTTGCATTTGGGATGAGATAGTAAGAGCATAGATGGGACATGATAAAATATGGTGGTTTAGGAAAAATAATTCTTTTGTTTAAAAAAGTGAAGGAAGTGCCTTCTCTGTCTGATTTAAAAGAAAACAAAAAATAAATAAAAAATCCCACACCAAACAATCAACCAAAAGTATCCACCTCAAACTGATAGATTTTCATAACTTTTTCTCTTTGACTGTCATAATGGGGTTTCTTCCTTCTATTTCACCATATTCTGCCCACTGCAGTTTAAGATTTGCAAATTCTTTCTAATCTCAAAAGAACTCCCACAGTTCTGAAAATGGCTGAGGGTTCAAGACGAAATAAAGTGCTAGTGCCCTGCTGTTTCTGGCGTTTGTTTAGAAAATTATGTATAACTATATTTTGTTCCCATGGACAAAAATACAAAATAAATATATATAAAAATACATCTTCATGTGCACACTTGGAATAATGATGGGAACAGGGAAACTCTATAGCCTTGATACTTCAACTACTAGAAGGTAAATATTTTTAAACTCACATGATAAGTATGTTAAACAGGCTCTCTTTGCTCATTTGCATAACAAATCACAATGAATGATTAATTTAATCCTATAAGGATGTAGGAATCACATGGTTTGTCAGAGTTACTGTACAAGCAACAATCTCTTAATAAAGATTAGTAAAAATACCTATTCTGAAGTATATACAGCATTATTTAAATAGCTACTGATATTTATAAGTAAATGTGAAATTTCTGGAATGACTTTTACTTCAATTGCTCTCAATTAATTGTTGGAATCTTGATTTATTTTGCATTGGGTTACCTTCAAATTAGCTAACATGTCAGAAAAAATAAAGAGATATTTAATACCAATACACCTTATTAAGAATACTTTCTATTTTATTAGAAAAATTCACCAAATGGAATTTAATACTATTTCAAATTGGCAAGAAACAGAATGAAAAAAGCAGTCTCTAAATGACAGAGCTTGAAACTCCCATTCAGGAATGCATCCCTCTTCAGGGAGCATGCTAAATCCTTTGTAATTAAAGAATATGCTAAGAGTTAAGAAGTTTCCAAAGTGGTTTTCCCTATTAAGGAAGAGAAGCATAGCCAAAAAAATTAACAGAACTTAATATGATATCAAGCTGAGTCTTTCACTCAGTTCAAATGCTTATCTTAAAAGCTTGCAGTCAGAGTTTTCAAGGTGCTTGCTTAAAGCTTTGCTACACAGGTGCCTATGGGGTACTTTTTATAATGTAGGAGTTTAGTGATCTAAAACAACTTTAGATATATTATTGTTTCATGAACATGAACTGAAATGTACAACAAGCCTTATCCATTCAAAAAAAAATCAGCTCCCTAATGGTATTTGATTTATAAATGTATTGTCCCTTTAGGTATAATGTCTTTGTGTGAAAAAATGGTGGGTTAAAATTACTTCAGAGAGTTTGTCACAGAAAAAAATTGATCTGTCTTCTCTCAAATTCTTGAGGTTTTTAATGAGTAACAACCAGTGAATCTTTACATGAATAATCAGGTGAAACCTCTTTTCTCACAGTTTTTCTAGTTATTAAAACTGTGAAGCGAGGCTCTCCCATTTCCTCACGGTTTGTTAAAATCAAAGCTGTTAGTTATCACACTGATTAAAGTTATCCACATTCATAGCATTTTGTCATTTTCATCATTAGTTCATTACTGCTAATTCTAAATTCTCAGAATATGTTAAGAACACAGAGTAAAATTATTCTAAAATGCATAAAAACATTAGTTTCAAATTTACGTTACTATTAATGAGAGTATAACTGTAGCTTTCACAGCTTTTGAGGGAGGAAAACTTAGAAAACAAAATGATTTTCAGACTGTGATTCAAGAACGGAAGTAGACACAGTCTAATTTTGAGATGCTTGACTTAAAACTGAAATAAACAGGGTTGGATCATCAACAAAATTCACCCATATATAGCTTCTGTGGTTTTAAGGCCTGTAGCANAGACTGTGATTCAAGAACGGAAGTAGACACAGTCTAATTTTGAGATGCTTGACTTAAAACTGAAATAAACAGGGTTGGATCATCAACAAAATTCACCCATATATAGCTTCTGTGGTTTTAAGGCCTGTAGCAGAATATTTTATAACTATGATGAAGAGTAACTAATATTCTTGTCTACCTTTGATTACAGAAGAGAAGCAACAACAGCAAATTCTGTTTTCTCTTTCTAAGAAAGATGAAATGGGAAGGGAGTGCAAGATAAGAGATGGGTCCAAATTCACACTTTCACAAATGTAGTTTGGTTTAACTGGACCTTTCTGATTATTTTTTTAGAGACTATTTACCTGTTGTAGTGACCACACTCTAACTGAAAGATCCTTTACCATTATTCAACATATGGTGGTGATTGTTTTTGCAAAGAATTGCATTGACTTATTTTTATTTCCATTGGAGATCTATGGAAGATTTTCTCTTTCGATGAGAGCAGGCAGTGAATGTATTTGTGAATTGTGTCACCTAAATGACAGCTTATGGGTGCTTTTGGATAAGCTATCTGATTCTTTGAATAGATCTTGTCTATGTATAAACACAACCCAAAATAATCTTTGTGTTTAAGACTTTTGACTACTTCAATCATTGCCCCAGGCAATCCATTCGGGACAATTTTCTTCTGTGATTTTGGGTTTGTGGATTGCTTGGTTTGTTCTTTCTCCCCACATCATGAATGACTTAGCCAGCAGCATGTGTCAGGTTTGGTTTTTCAGAACAAAGGAATTCGATAGAAACAGGTACCGGAACCAGATTTTCTAAAAGATTTCACAAACAGGATTTTTCAGTGTATTTTGATAACAGTAGGATGTTTTTCTTAATTTGTAATACTCTGATAGTTTTTGAATTAAGTGAACAAAGCCCTAAAAGTGAAAATGATACTGTGTTTAAAAAAATCTTAACTGAAACCATAATATCATATAGAAAAATGTTAGGAAGGGTGCTCAGAGAACATTTTCCTACAAGTATTGTACACTTTAATGCAATGTATGTTTTTGGTTTTTTAGATACCTTAGAGATACAAACACAACATAATTTTAATAAAACAGCAGTTTAACTCTCTACAAGTTTAGAAACAATCTTTCTAAAGCATAACTAACAGGTAGAAAATAATCTGTAGTTTCATTAATTAATAGTAACTCCATTTCAATTAGTAGGAGAGAAAAACTGAGATCCTGTTGTCACTGACCTTTATCTACAAGATAGAGAAGCCTTGTTAAAGTGAGCTGAGCTGTTCTCTCAAGCTGGAATGTCTGGAGGAAAGCTGAAGTCTACTAGTGAGACATAATAATACATTCAAACTTTTCTTCTTTCTCTTGACATTTGAAATATCAAGAGTACTATATAATAATTTCCTTCTTTTCCTAGGGGTTCTTGACATATACTCAATATATAAAAGGAAATGCAGCTGAACACTAAAACTGAAACAATCCCATATTTTATATTCTCTGGAGTTAAGGATTTTGCAGTAAAATGAAGGAGCTGACTTTTTTTTTTAATTATAAAAGAATAATATAATATAATAATAAATTCTGACTTCCATGATACTAGCTGTTATTAAAAAAATAGCTACAATTTATTTGCATGACATGCATGTTAATGTTTGTGATTTGTTCATCAATTTAACTTTTCCTTAATGCAAAAAAATGAAGTTATCATGCTTTACAGACTCTCTCAGGGTCAATTTCCATGATTTTGTTATTATTTTGTTATGTTTTAGATGTGAATGTTTGTCTAAATATAACTAAATATAACTAAATATAACTTCTAACAAGAAAAAAATAGGAAGTGTATTAAACACATCAACATGATCTGAAAACTGCAGGGGAAAAAACTGAAGAACAGATGATAATCTTGCTTTGGGACAAAAGGTTAAAGACAATGGGAAGATCAAAAAAGGACATAAGCATGATATGGAAAGTGGAAAATAAGCAGTACTTAGCTAAAATAAAATCAAGTTGTTAGTTTCTAGCTAATTCAGTTTTTCCATTTTTATTTTCTATAACAGAATAAGAGATGGAAGTTATTGACATTATATTATATTACAGACTCAGTGAGATGAGCTCTAAGGATTTATCTTTATACAGCTGTTAATCCAGATTATCATATGATTTGGAATAGAAGTGCAGTTAGAACCACAACACTTAATTAGCTCCAATTACGGTCACTTTTTTTCTTAAACAAACATATTTTGTATACCTATGTCTCTAAATCACTTACTAGTGAAATAAAATAACGCACAGCTCAGAGAATCTGTCTGCATGAAGAAGAAGGGATTTTTCCATGTTATATTTCATTGTATTCAGGTGAAAACCAGTGCTTTTTATTTTTGCACACCAGGTTTCTATAATCTTTCTTTCATCCATACTGGTTGTACAGCTTCCTAAATAGTTTGGGGTTTTTATGAGGAAATAGATGTAAGGAAGTTATTTTCTATGAAGACTTGAGGGTTACACAAAATACAACCTGCATCTGATAATATGGAACTACAACTAAGTATTATTTTAAAGGAAATGTTCAGTCACAAGGTTGAAACCTCCTACTCAAAAGCATTTTAAATCAAAACAGACAATTTTAGACAGTACCTAGAAGCTGTGAAAAGTTTGTTTTGAAGAAAGGAAAAAAGTCAATGTAAAGTCAAAGAAGTTACCACACAAGAGACTTCAAAACACTAGTTGGTTTGCAAAGTCCAAGTTTTGCAGCTGCCCTAAGGTCAGGAAATGTAACCTGGATATCCAATTAAAAGACAAAGCAGTGAGAATTACATCTTAACAAAGAGTATCTATTCAATACCTACTTAATACTTAAACTGAAATGCTTAGTTCAGATAAAATATTTTTTTCATTAGGCCCTAGAAAGAAGGAAAATGGAGATACGTCTGGGTAGAGAAAAAAATTATCTCATTATTTCATTATAATAAGATGGTATATAAATGTCAGGTGTCAGCACTATTCTTATACTCTGTCTTGTCACAACTAAAAATAGGAAAGGCATAGCTGCAGGAGAGAAAACATGTACATCAGCTCTAAGTCTATATTCAATTTCTTAACTGTGCTCTTAAGGAAAATATTATCCATCTATGGTTAAGTAATCGCTTCTTATTTACTGATACTGTGACAAATTACATATTTTTTCAGGAACTCCCAGTTCTGTGCATAGTACCATAGAATCACATAATGACTCAGGTTAGAATAGACATCAAAAGATTTGGTCCAATTCTTCATGTGAGATTATCTGAGATTATCTAGCACCATGTCCAGTTGCATCTTGAAGTTCTCCAGTGATGGAGACTACCACACCCCTACCACATCAATCCATTGAATGATTGTTCTCACTGTTAACACAAAAGTCTCTTTTTATATTAAGATGAAACTGCTTCCAGTGAAACTTGTACCCATTGCCCCTCATCTTTCCCTTGTGGTCCCTTGTGAAGAGAGATCCTCCATCATTTTTGAAACCACTCTTTCAGTAATGAATTACTGAAATCACAGAGTCTCCTCTTAATGCCTTCAGGCTTTCCACACAGTCCAAGCACTCGAGCCATTTGATCATCTTCATAGCCCTCTTTTGGTCCCTCTCCAGTCTGTCCCTTATGAATTGTGGGGACCAGAACTAGATATAGTGCTCCATGTGTCACCCAACAAGTGCTGACCAGAGTGGGACAATCACATCTTTATCTCTGCTAGTTAGTGCCAGTGTGTGGATGCAGTCCAGGATCAAATTTGCCTCTGCTGCGGTGGTGCTCTGGTGACTCATCTTCAGCTTGCTGTCTACTAAAATCTTTCAGTCCCTTTCAGCAATTCTGCTACCCACCCACACAGATCCTAGTCTGTTCTGATCTGCTTGATTATGTCACTCCAGGTGCAGGACTTCTATTTTGCCTTTGTTAAACTTCATGCCTCTCTTCCAGCTTGCCCTCAATAAGATCCCTCCTTTCTGAAATGTGCACCTCACCAGTCAATTTAATGCCATATGCAAAGCTGGTTAGGGTGCTTTCAGTCACATCATATAATGTGTTTTAGAAGATGTAGAACTCTGTGGAGCCCAATATTGGTCACTGAATGATCTCACTTGCTACAGGCTGCCAGCCTGAGTATAAATCATTGAGCATCATTATGGGTATGACCTATTAGCCAATTTCCATTTCATCACACAGTCCAGTCTTGTTTTTGTTAGCTGTGGGTAGTAGTATCAAATGCTTTACTGAATAAGCTTCTAGAAAACTTGGGCTTCATGACATAAAGGTCCCTTGTAACCTAGATGATTCTGTGATTCCTAGGTTCTGCTAACCTATGAGTTGACATCAAATTCACTTTCTTACCTGGACTCCTTTCCTGACATTATAATTCATAGTCCTGCTCTCATGATATTGGTAATGTAACTTATTTGAGTCAAGCTAAATTTAAGTGAAACTGATTAAGGTTTTCTGCACTTCTTTTGATCTGCCCTTAAAAAAGATGTTCATCTGTCTTCAGGATCTAAGCAAAGAAATATACTAGTTCTTCAGACCTTCAAGTCACTGATGACACAAATCACCAAAGTGAGTACTTACAGCTCTGGAACAGATTTTAGAAGGTATTCTGAAGAAATGAAGATCCTACAGCTCTATCTCAGCAAGAGGGAGTACATTTCCATTCATGTCTGGACTGAAGAAAAGAAGGAATGAATTGCCAACTGGAGCATCATGCTTGTAGTAATGGTCCTACAGAAAGGGAAGCACTGATCTAGTAGGTAATTAATCCTGCTACAGAGACATAGGAAGGGCTATATGTAGAGATATGGGTACATTATCAATCAAACATGATGGAAAGGAGTAGGAAAATTAAGAATTGGTGTATATCTCAAAGATAACACAATGCTCAAGGCAACATGCCTTCAGATTCCCAAGAAAAAGCAGAAATAGCTATATTTTTGAGGGGAGAAATTTGCTATATCATCTTCTTTAGTACATACATTTCTTATGACTTAAGATATAATTACTACTTTGAATAGTAAGAGTGTACTAAAAAGACCCTAAAACTACAAGTTAATTTAAAAAAAAATCTCTTTGTCTTGTTTATTATCTCATGTTCTTACCAATATTTATCTACTAAATGGTACTCAGTCCTCACAAATGCATATGCCTGTCACTTAGAAACAGGCTGCAGCTGAAGTGCTTATTTTTTCTGGTGCCTAGCCTTAGAGAGTCTGCACATAAATGAATTTTCCCAAGTAATTTAGGAAGAGGAGCTGAGGGAATGCTTAGCTTATGAACAATCATTGTTTAACAATGGGTTCTTGAACAGATTATTGATTGCTAAGGTATTTTTCATGAGATCAAGATGAGATCTGGAGATAATGACATTTCATCCACTCAGGACCGAAATGACAAAAATATATTCTTGTCTTTCTCAATATTTAATTTACATGCTTCAACCTTCATATCAGCTTTTCTGGTAAAGATTTTTTTCAATATTTTCCAATTTTTCATTATCGTAATTGTCAACTCGAACAACAGTGAGTAAGCCCACTTATAAACAGGGGAAGTATTCTGTGAGAATTCAAGGATATATTAGATATCTTATTTTGATTTTTGCAGTTTATTTTCCATACCTCCTAATTTAGCATTTTCATTAAGTGATCTATTTATCATCAATTTTGGTGTTAGCTATTTCAGAATTCATTAGAAGGGAATCACAGTAATAACAGGATTACACGCAGACACGTAACTAATAATATTTAGAGTACAGATGTTTTTTCCTAGTATATTTCAATAAAATAAATTACAAAAGTTTTAACTTTTTACAGCATTCAATTTTATGTTCTCAATAGCATTAGTAATTAGTATATAAAGCAACAAAACCTCATCTATAACAATTTGAGTAGAAATTAGTTGAATTAGAAGAGGAATAGATTCTATGACTTTTTATCTCAGTGAGTGTCTGATAGGAATATTAGAAAGCCATTTGTAAATTCAGTTTAGAATGTGTGGAATGCAGAAAAAAATGCATTAAAAAACCCTCCAACATTTACTGGTTTTGTTTTAAATCAATCAGACTACACTATGTTGTAAACAGCTCATTGCTGCTGATTTCCACTCTAAAATATGAAGAAAATATTTGTAGCATACAGTACTAGACTGATTTTCACTTCATTCAAAAGACTTTTGAAAACAAATGCACATTCATAAAATTTTTCAAAATTTAATGGAAGTTTTTTTGTTAATCTGAATAATGATATTTGAATGAAAATTTGACTTGTTTTGATTACGAGCAAAGTATTTAAATATTGTAATTATTCTTCTTCACTGATACTCACCTGAAAAAATTATCTGGGACCTGCTGTTCAAAAGCTGTCATTAACATTCTGCTGTGCCTATATGTGGGGTAAATTATGTCAAACTATGCCGTTACGAAGATTACACACTGAAAGTATTCTTCTGTTTTCTATACTGATCATAGCAACACGGTAATTCCATTTTCTTATTATTTTTATATCAACCAACTTAAAAAATCAAAAAGGAAGGGATGTTATTTTCAGAGACCAAAAGTTGTATTGTTAAGGTAGTCACAAGGCTTTGAATATAAATGGAAAGGAATTTTAAGAAATATTAAGATATCAGCTGTAGTTGTATTTCTCTTTCTC
>VZTY01006595.1:2920-18235 GCA_013400935.1 Turnix velox | reverse complement strand
ACCCCCTCCAACAGCTCAATGTCCTCCTTCTGTTGAGGTCTAGATGATCCCTTCCATCCCAAGCCATTCTATGACTCTACTCAGGAAGTAATTCCTTAATGCCAAGTGGGCAGCAAAACGATACAAGAGAAATTAATCTCCCAAGAATTTAATTTCAAATGCTGCCTCTGACAGCAACACAATTCTATTACAACATGAAAACTACTTAGCATATATATATACGTGTTTCTCATTTTGTAGGCTCTCAATATGATTTATGAGTAGCAATTAAGCCAACCTTGTAACAACCATGTGACAGAGGTGTTGCTGGCCCCATTTATGAACTGGGCAAGCTGAGGCACAGTGGTGGCAAACGGGGCTCAGCAGGGATGGGATTGCAACACAGCAACGACCAAGGATCCTGAACCATAGCCCTGATTCGAAGAATTTCTTGTGAGAAGATCATTAGGATCCTTGCTACCAAGTCTGGCAGACCTTAGAAGCTTGAAAATGCTTTTATCTACAGGCAGGTTTTCTTTGTTTCCTTCTCTGGAGACATTCAAACCCCACCTGGACACCTTCCTGTGTGACCTGATCTGGGTCTTTCTTCTCCAGGAGGGGGTTGGACTGGATCTCTTGAAGTTCCCTTCCTAATCCTGACCTTCTGTGATTCTGCAATTCCTAATCAGCCCTGAAAATCACCTCTTAGAAGACAGAAATCCTACATCTAACAACCAAGTTCCAAACAAGTGCTTCTCCTCCCTCCTCTTCACAAGCACAAGGGTTTAAAATTAGGCACCTTCCCTTCATGAGGCATTTTGAGATCTGCCAAGTACAAAGTAGAATATTAAGATTAGGGTTTTCACTTCAATTTCTTCCTTTTTTTACCCCCTCACCACTAATATCTTGCTTTCAACTACTACACATCTGCTTTGTGGGCAAGCAGAAGATAGGTAGTTTAGGAATCAAATGCTGTACCCTTTGCTGTGGCTTAAACAGGAGCTCTGGTGACCAGATTAGAGGAGGTAATTCCTGATTTAGATTCCAATGACTTTGTAAAAGCCTCAGTTTTCCTTCTGCAGACAAGTAAAGATGAAGGAACACCACAAACTTTCAATCCACAGCCAGAATTCAACAGAACCCAGTAAAACTGGCTTTATTTTGGGGGTTTTTTTTGCTCACTCTCAGCTCACAGAATGATGGAATGTGTTGTGTTGGAAGGAACCTTAAAGATCATCTAGTCCAACCTCCTGCAGTGACAGGGACATCCTGCACTAGATGAGGCTGCTCAGAGCCTCAGCAAGCCTGGCCTTGGATGTCTCCAGGGATGGAGCCTCCACAACCTCTCTGGGCAACCTCACCACCTTCATGGGGAAGAACTTCCTCCTCAAATCTCGTCTAACCCTGCTCTGCTCTAGTTTATACCATTGTCCCTTGTCCTATCACTCCATGCCCTTTCAAACAGCCCCTCCCCAGCTTTCCTGTAGCCTCTTCAGGCACTGTGAGGCCACTGTGACTTTTCCACTGCAAAGCAGCAAGAAGAGCAAGCCAGATTCCCTGGCAGAGGTGCCTATGGCAACATGACTCCATCTCCAGCAGCTGAACACTCCCTTTGCTCCAGGCAAGCCACACGTGGCCACAAGTGGACCTTTGGAGGAGAGAAAGAGAGAGAGGACTTGAATCTCTGCTGAGCTGTTCCATCTTGGGACGACTCCTAACCACACAAACAATGACAAAATCCCAGATGATGACTTTCAAGACTCATCCCTTATCCCTACCTGGGGCATCAGGGAACAGCAGCTCTGCTCCCACAGCAGCTGACTCAGCCTGTCCCACCACTCACCTCAAACAGGCAGGGGGAAGATTAATTTGAAATGGTTGAATAAAAGGTTTAAATTATTTTCTGATTCTCAACCTGCCGCTGCTCCACCAAGGAAACCTGAGGGATTATTTTTTTCCCTTTTTATCTAAAATTCACTTGAAAAATAATTCACTTAAAAAATTCACTTGAAAAATAATTCACTTTAAAAAATTCACTTAAATTCTCTTGACAACTCAGGACACAGACAATTTTGCCTTTGGTCCTAAATTTCAGCTTAAAAAAAGGCAAACTGGAGCATCTTCACATGAGGCTTATCAGAGATGGGCTGATGGTTGGACCTGATGAGCTTAAACCAAGACAGAATCATAGAATGGCTTGGGTTGGAAAAGGACCTTAAAGATCATCTAGTTCCAACCTCCCTCCCATAAGCAAGGACACTTAGATGATTATGATCTTATTTTAGGAGCCACCACCACATGAAGAAATCAAGCTACAAGAATAGTTGGCAATTTGTCTTTTGCTTGAAACAATGAGTCCAAATTCTGACCTCAATCTGGAGCAACTGAGGTCCACAAAAGGGAACCTGGATGCTCAGCAGAACAACCCACATGCTGGAGAATGGAATTAGGGAAGCAGGTAATATAATTCCTGTGTAGCTTCAGGATCTGGCCCTCATTTGGGGGCAGAAAGCTGAAAATCTAATTGTTCTTGGAATGAATGGTTGATGAATTAAAACAATTAGTCATTTTATTTAAGCTGTTGTTCCTGCTGCCAACACAAGTTTACAGAAGTCATTATTTAGACTGCACAGAGAGGGAAGAAAAAAAACCCCCTATATTTGACTTTAAAAAAAAATAAAAATCATGAGAACTTAAAAAAGCCCTAAAAATTATGAAGGTGCTGGAGATTTCGCTTCTGGTTGAAAGATCAGGATTTTCAAAAAATAAAAATTTTTAAAAAAAAAACAACCCAAAAAACCACAAGAGATCCTTAATAAAGTCCGCAAAAAGATGAAGATGCTGAGGATTTCTCTTCTGGTTGAAAGATCAGGGGTTTTTTTAAAAAAACAAAACAAACAAAAAAAAGAGACCTTGAGAAAAGCCCTCAAGATTACAAAGATGCTGAAGTTTTCTCTTCTGGTTGAAAGATCAGGGTTGGTTGTTCCATGCTTTTCTTTGGAGACATGAAAACTAGAGTTTTTAGTATTTTCTTAAAAAAAAACCCAAGCCAAAGAAAGACAAAGCAAGCCAAGACTTGGCTCTGCAGGACCAAGGATTTCAAATTCCACCAGGACAGTGGATGAATTTTGGACAGTGGAAGCCAAGCAGGACTGGGCTGCAAGGGAGGAAGGCATGGTCTCCTACATGGGTGTGGAAGGAAGCCAAGGTGAGCACCATGGGGTGGAAAGACTGGCTTGGCTCGTTCCACAGCAGGACAGAAGGACACAGCTGTCCCCAAGCCACCACCTAGGCCAGCCCTGAAGGGACAGATGGCTTCTCAGCAAGTGGCAGCTTCCCAGTGAGCATCCTCAGCACCAAAACCAGCCCCTTACTAAAGAAAAAACCCATCATCTACTTAATCAACAGCATGAACAGCAAAGTCACTCTATAGGTTGTTCCCCTGGCTTTATTTCCATGCTTAGAAGACAAAGGAGATTTTCTGTGATCCTTGTGCTGGAGTGAACCTCTCTGAATCTCCTCCACCCGCTTGGATCTCCAGGAAGAAGCACTGAATCTCCTCACAGCAGTGTTTTCCTTGGCACTGTGAGGACAAGGTGTCATCACTCCCCTTCATTTTCTAACCTGTATCTCTCCAAAATCACAATCCTTATTCCTCTAATTGTTTTATTTGGCAGCCTGGGAGTGAAGGTAATTGCTGCCTTTGCTATTAGCTTTTAAGGACAGAGGATCAGATCATTAGGAGGTAAAAGGATGTCCCCACAATCCCCGGAGGTGTTTAAGGCCAGCCTGGAGAAGAAGGCTCAGGGGAGATCTCAAAGTGACTTCTCAGTACCTGAAGGGGGCTACAGAAAGGCTGGGGTAGGACTTCTGAATAGGGTCCAGGATGTCAGGACTAGGAGGAATGGATTCAGACTGGAAGAGGGGAGATTTAGGCTGGAGAGAAGAAAGAAGTTGTTTGCTGTGAGGGTGGTGAGACACTGGAAGAGGTTGCCCAGAGAGGTTGTGGATGCTCCCTCAATCCCTGGAGGTGTTTAAGGCCAGGCTGGATGAGGCATTGAGCAACCTGGTGTAGTGGGAGGTGTCCCTGCCCATGGCAGGGGGGGTGGAACTAAATGATCTTTAAGGTCCCTTCCAACCCAAACCATTCTGTGATACCACTACAGTGCTGAGACCTGTTCTGCCTGAGAGCATTAACTGCACCAGACACTCTCCTTGAGGGAAGTTTCCCTGGAGGCCATATCTAACCACACCAGAGAGATGCTTTCTGCTTCCCTTATCCCAGCATACACATCCTCACCCCCACAGCTTCTGTTTCAGGAGATGTGCCCACACAGCCATCCCCACACACATGGGGGGTTTCCTTGGCAAGGAAATGGGGATGCTCCCCATCCATGGAGACAGGAGCTGAGCTGCATGGAGAGAAGTCAATCAGTGTTTACCTCTTTGAGAACAGGGCAGAAATGTCATCAGACAAGTAAAAAATATCAAGAGGGTTCATAGAACACAGGGTTGGAAGAGACCTTCAGAAGCAATCTAGTCCAACCCCCTGCAGCAAGCAGAGACAACCTGCAATAGATGAGGTTGCTCAGAGCCTTCATCAAGCCTGGTGTTGGATGTCTCCAGGCAGATGGAGACAGATGGAGCCTCCACAGTCTCTCTGGACAACCTCTTCCAGTGCCTCACTACCCTCATAGGGAAGAGCTTCTTCATAATCATGGAGTTATAGGGTTGGAAGGGACTTTCAAAGGCCATTTAGTCCAAACCTCCACAGTGACAGGGTCATCCTGAACTAGATGAGGTTGCTCAGAGGCTCAGCAAGCCTGGCTGTGGATGTCTTCAGGGATGAATGGGGCCCCCAGCACCTCTGCAGGCAACCTCTTCCAGTGTCTCACCACCCTCATGGAGAAGAGCATCTTCATGTCTCATCTAACCCTGCCCTACTCTAGTGTAAAACGATTGCCCCTCATTTCACCAACCTCTCTATTACCACAGCACCTTTTCTTTATAAAAAGGAATAATATTTTAGCTAAAGCAACAATCCCTACAGGCTCTACAATGATCCACATCATGTCCACCCAAAACATTGCTGAATTCAACTGATTTAAATGCGGGCAACTTTTAAGGTCTGCAGACCCAAGCAGAGCACAAGGAGAGTGTTGTAAAACACTTTATTACCAACATGAGTAGAAACAAATCCTCATTTATGTTAAAAAAAATCCTGAGCCTACTTCATCTTGTCTCAGTTGCTGTGCTAACTCAAATAGAATTCATTTCAGAAGACACATAATGACAGAAGGCAATAACCAGAGCCAGGGAAGACCTCCTTCCAGCATCAACTTTCTGTCACCACAAAGAGTGTGGATCATTTTCAGATTTTATTCTCACAGTGCAACTTATCAAACTGCCTTCAAGCACTCATCACACCCAGGCAAATCATTTATTCCTCCCCACAGAAGCTTTGTGTTTGATCCCAGTGACAACCCACTGCTGCTACTCCGTCTGAAGCACTTCATGGAGCTTCAAACCTCAGAGCATTAGATAAAATATGTTGAAGAAAATCCATTCCTGCACCCTTGTGCCCAGTTACACTTGTGAACTTAAGATTCCATGGTGTCAGGAAGGTCTAGAGAACCAGATTATGCTTCTGAAAGAGAAAAATGAGTTATTAAATCCTCCAAAACAAAAAAAAAGATAAGCAAATAGGCAGTTCAATGTTAGAAGAAAGGCACTTTGACTACAAAAAGCATCTTTATCATTTAGAAGTCACCTGCCCTGCAAACACACAGGCACTCATTTGTCTCTGAACCCCCCCCCAAGGAAGCCACAAACAGGTTTGAGAGCAGCTCCAGCCAAGAAAAGAAATGCAAACCACTGGGGCATACCTAGAGGACAGACCAGAGTCTCCTGGCTGAGCAGGATTGAAGGCTGGGACCCAAAGAGCTGGTAATTTGGGATGGAGCAGCTCCTACAAATCAATCAGGGGGGAAAACCAACATCACAAGAGCGTTTGACAGCAAGGAACAAGCTCCAGCAGAGCAAATTTTGGGGTATTTTAAGCCTCCATCCCAAACTGTCTCCTCACACAATTCATCTGCAGGCTGTAATTTACTAAATCCATCTGTTGTTGCTGCAGTTTGCTCTCTGGAAACTCAGCCTTTCAAGGGTCTGCTTGTTAGAGGAGGTCAAAGAGTAAGGCAAGCCCTTTCATTTCGAGGGACTTGAAAGGCAAAAGGAAAGGAAATTTATATTTAGAAATAGCAGTGATTAAGTAGGGGAAATATATTAGAGCATTAAAATAAATGAGGCAGAATAGCTCTTGCTTGCAATTAGGCTGACTTGGCTTCAAGAAAAATATTTATATACAAATAGAAAAAGCTGGAGAAAGCTAACCTGCTCCGAGATGAAAGCATCTCATAACGTAATTCATGCTTAGCCATTAAATAGGGTATCACATTTGTATGCACTTTTCCTTTTTGTCTCTTCTAAGGTCTCTGCTTCTTTCTTCTCCAAGCATCAAAGTTCTAGCAACTTCTGGTTGTCTGTTGCTAGGCTGCCTGTTGCAGCAGCACACCTTCCACACATCTCCTTGGCCTTCCAAAATACATCATCTGCTCCTACAACAATCCACACACACCATACAACATCCATAGACATCAGGAGGGCACCACTAGCAGACTCAACACAGAGTGAAGGACATGAAGTCCCACAACAAACCAGTCCAAAAGTGAGGGTCTCATGAACTAAAGTTGGGTCCAGAACTCACCAAGATGAACCCTGGATTCTTAACTTTGTTCAGGGCTTCTGTTAGCAGACTACTTAGAGAGCCATAGAATGGTTTGGGGTGGAAGGGACCTTCAAAATCATCTAGCTCCATCCCCCCTGCCATGGCCAGGGCACAACCCACTAGATAATACTGCTCATTGGAAGCAACCTTTTAAGATGATTGAGTCCAACCCTGACAATCATCTCCAAACCATATCTTTAAGCTCTGTGCCTACTCATCCCATAAACAACCCCTAAGAGAAGGCAAAGAACAGCAGAATCACTTAAAAAAAGAGAGGTTTTTCTTCTGCTTTCTTCACTTACCCAAAGAAGAGAGCTGGGGGTACCTCCATGGGCAGTGCAGCATCATCCCTTGCAGCATGGCTTTCACAGAATTGCAGAATATCAGGGACTGGAAGAGACCTCAAGAGATCATCTGGTCCAATCCCCCTGCCAGACCAGGAACACCCATATCAGGTCACAACTGTTTCCTTGGAGTCCCCCTTTGTAAGACTCAACACAGTAGGAGACAAGAGCCTTCTGATGCATGAAACTGTCCCAAGTCTCTCAGAAACCCAAAGGGGTGCCACCAAAAGCTTGTTTGGGATGAGGCAACTCACTTACCCCAGGTGCTGTAGCCACCATCAAGGAAGAAAATTGAGTCCTGAGCCCCCTGCCTAACTAGTGGCCACCTGATGGGCCTGGGTGTGTTAATTGCTTCCAATTAACTAATTAAAGGTGCACCAGAGCCAGCTGCTACATTCACACCCCAAAACTGAGCCACAGACTGTGGCCATAGTCTTCATGGGGGCAAAAATTGACTCTATACAAAGCTTTTACTGAAAGAAAAACACACCAAATACATCTAGACTTTGCCCAGGGGACTGGAATAATTTGGGGTGCAAAAGCCTCTCAGGACCTTGGTTGCCTAGAGAGGTTGTGGATGGCCCCTCAATCCCTGGAGGTGTTTAAGGCCAGGCTGGATGAGGCACTGAGCAACCTGGTCTGGTGGGAGATGTCCCTGGTCATGGCAGGGGGTTGGAACTGGATGATCTTGAAGGTCTCTTCCAGCCCAAACCATTCTATGACTCTATGAGTAGTGTAAAAAGTATCCTGAACTCCAGTGTGCTCACATCATGCAAGGGTTCAGTCCTGACTCAGAAGAACCCACGTCATCTCCTGAGTCACCAACACCATCCCTTGCAGTGTGGTTTTCACAGAGTATCAGGGGTTGGAAGGGACCTCAAGAGATCATCTAGTCTGACCCCCCTGCCAGAGGAGGAACACCCAGACCATGTCACGACTCCTAGATCAGGTCACAACTCCCAGATAAGGTCACAGCTGCTTCCTTGAAGCCCCCTCTTGTAAGACTGAACACAATGGGAGACAAGAGCCTTCTCATGCAATGAGCTGAGTGCTTGGTTTGCCTTTTTAGGGTTTCTCCCTCCCTCCAAGTTCAGCCAACCAAAAGGTCTTTGTCTAAGGAGCAGAGCAAGGAGCTGGACAGAGTGTTTGCCTTCACTGATGGAAGAGCTGCTCCAGCAGCTCCTCTGAAGTCAGCCCCAGTACAGTTACTTGGCCCAAGTTCATCTAAACCAAGTGGGCTGACTTGGTGGAAACCTTACATTGCACAAGTCCATGATAAAGACTGAAGGAGGGGAGGGGGGGAGAGAAGGGGGCTGGCTGGTGATGACACATGTATTTAACACCACGTGTCTCCTCTTCCCAGATTAGGAGGAGCTGGCAAGCTCTGCTCTGTACACGTGCCAGCAGCGGATGTCGGAGCATATACAACACTTCTCAGAAGAACATACTGTTGAAACATGTAGTTCAACTCCAAGGCACCCCTTCTGTGCAGCCCTGACAATGCCTTGGGGTTTCTAGCCCAGTTTTTAAGCTCGTTTCTTCATGGCCACTCCAAAAGTGAAGAGAAATAGATGAGGCACCATTGCAGAAGGTTCCCCCATGGCTCTTTGGAAGAGAGGGAGTGATGAAAACCTTGGCAAGAGGGATCATGGAATGATTAGGGTTGGAAGGGACCTTCAAGATCATCTAGCTCCAAACCCCTTCCATGGGCAGGGACACCTCCCACCAGACCAGGATGCCCAATGCTTCATCCATCCTGGCCTTCAACACCTCCAGGGTTGGGGCATCCACAAGGGGATGAAATGCTGGTGGAATTGAAGCCTTCCTTCCTTCCTCCTTCACTTTCCCTCACTTCTCAGTCGAACTACAGAGAGAAGGATGATGCTGACAGGCTCACCCCAGCTTCTTGTCAGCGTGCCTCCAGAAAGATCTGAAAGAAGTCACATCTGCAAAAGAGCTAAAAATATATTCTGGGTAGTAAATGAAGTGTTCAGCATTCATTAGCAAAAATAAAAAAGAATTAAAAAAAACCAAAAACCACAAAGCTCTGCTTTGCTGAATTTAGATTTCTAAATATGTTGGGTTCTTCCCTCCTTTTCCTATCAATAGTTTTGCTGAGAACATTTAGAAATTCAAAGTTCCCCCCCCCAATCCCATATTTTTTTCCCTGCTTCATTATCCCCTCTCAGCTCTTCAGTTGTTTTTTCCTCTTCCCCACAGCAGGCATCAAACATAAACTAAAAACCAAAAAAAAAAAACCCTAATAAATATAGAGAAAGTCACTTTTTTTGCTGTGGATCAGATGTGACCAACACACCCCACACAATACAAGTAGCTTTTAGACACTAGAAATAATTTTATTTTTGGCTTCCAACCTGGCCAACCTCCCCCACCACCATGACCCTGACAATTCCCTTTCAGTCTCACTTCCTAAAAGCTTTTCCCATTTTTTTTTACCTCCTCTTTCTGCCCAGTTGAGGCACTGGGAGGGAGGGGGAGGTCATAAGGGCTGTGGGAGGGCTCCTTGCTATGGGACTCAAGTTGGAAACTCCTATATCTTCCAGCTCTGCTCCACAGGAGTTTGGTGTGTAAATGTGAGGATCCCAGAAAGAGCTGCCATAATTATTGTTGTAATAATCCTAAACCTTTCTATTGCTCCTCCCCAGCAGCACCAGTCCCCACAGGCACCTCATGGTTTGGATCTTACACCTTTTGGTGACCTCTTGGAGGGTTCAACAAGAGAGGTTCTCCCACCAGACATAGAATCATAGAATGGGTTGGGTTGGAAGGGACCTCAAGGATCATCTAGTTCCATGGGCAGGGACACCTCCCACTACACCAGGTTGCTCAGTGNTCCAATTTGCCTCCATTATTACTAGTCCTGCCATCCTGGACCCCATTCAAAAGTCCTCCCCCAGCCTTTCTGTAGCCCCTTCAGGTATTGAGAAGCCACTGTGAGGTCCCCCCTGAGCCTTCTCTTCTCCAGCCTCAACAACCCCAACTCCTTCAGCCTGTCCTCAGAAGGGACATCCCAGGTGACAAATAAAATGAAGTGAGCAGACCACTAACTGTCACTCAATTCAGCAGTTTCTTGATTTTTTTTAATTATTCCTTTTTTTTTTTTATTTTTTGGAAAAAAAAAGGGGGAAAAAAAGGAGGTTGGGAGATGCCTCCATGGGGAATGCCACTGCTCCCACCTTTGGAAGTACACATGAGAGATGAGAAGAGCAGTGACTCTTCCTTGGGTTCTCCTACAGCCAAGACAACATGTCTTCCCACAGCCTGAGCCTAAAAGAACAATATTTGGATTTCTCCTGCATTTTATTCCATCCTATCTACAAACAGGAACCCCAGGACAAAGTGTGCTCCAGGTCTATTGTCCCAAATGCACAGCAAGGGGTTGCCTCTTTGGGCTTGAAATGATTTTAAACGTAAGAGAGAGGAAAAAAATTAAATAAAATGGAATCTGGTAATAGTAATATCCTGAAAAATCAATGCAGTTTTAGGGGAAATTAGCTGTGGAAGCAAGGAGTGGGATTCCACAGATCCTTCTTGGAGGGTCCTTCTTAATTTAGAGGGATGGCTTATGGGAGCAGGGACTGTGTGACCACAGGATGCAGGGCTGGAGAATTTGTGTTTTTTGTAAACAAATAAACATGTTCCTTCCTGTTTGAAAGTCAGATCTTTGGGCATGGAGCCAGAGAAGCTGAGAGGGAAAGTAATAAGGAATATTAAACCTGGTGCCAGCTGCTTGGGCTGGTTCCACTAGCAAGAGGAGAACGAGAGACACCAAGGAATAAAATAGATGGGGCTGATAAAGCCCTTTAATAATGTGAAGTGTTGGTTGTGTCAGGAACAAAGAGGAGATGCTTCAAGTGAAGGAGTGCCCCAAGAGACGTCCAAGCTGACAGAAATCAGGGTGACTTCTAAAGAAAGGAAAAACCCCAAAACTACACTGGGAGAGCTGATGATGTGACCTACGTGCAGGGAGTTGTCTCAAGGTCCCAATCCCCAAAAAGGATTTCATGCTGGTTTTTGACATCTGATAAAGTCTTTGGAGGGAGATTATCCTCTTCTCCTGGAGAAAGCAGCTGCAGGGCCATCCCCACTTGCCTCCCAGGGGGGGAAAAAAAGGAATCTCCAGTCCCCAAAAACTGGGAAAATGTCCAGTAAATCTTTGCAACCTAAAGGTTGCAGTGTCAGGGAGTCAATTTTCTGCTGGTAATTGAAAAGCTGTCCTGTGGAGGCTGCCAGGGAATTCTTTAAGTAGTTTTAGATCAATGTTCGAAGTCAAATAAACACTTAAAATTGTGAGAGATGGAGAATGGATCAAGTAGGGAAATGGCTGAGTGACTGCTTGACCCTTCTTCTTGTCACACACCAACAGACCTGGAGGATGCTCCAAACTAGCAGGAAATCCCACAGCAAAGGAAAGGTAGAGGAGGAAGGAGAAGGAGAAGAAGGAAGGAGAAAGGAGAAGAGGAAGGAGAAGGAGAAGGAGAAGGAGAAGGAGAAGGAGAAGGAGAAGGAGAAGGAGAAGGAGAAGGAGAAGGAGAAGGAGAAGGAGAAGGAGAAGGAGAAGGAGAAGGAGAAGGAGAAGGAGAAGGAGAAGGAGAAGGAGAAGGAGAAGGAGAAGGAGAAGGAGAAGGAGAAGGAGAAGGAGAAGGAGAAGGAGAAGGAGAAGGAGAAGGAGAAGGAGAAGGAGAAGGAGAAGGAGAAGNAGGAGAAAAGGAGAAAAGGAGAGAGGGAGAAAAGGAGAAAAGGAGAGAAGGAGAAGGAGAAGGAGAAGGAGAAGGAGAGAAGGAGAAGGAGAAAAGGAGATAAGGAGAAAAGGAGAAGGAGGAAGTTTTACATGTGCCTCAGCCATGTCAAGATGTTTCAGTTGCAAACGATAGATCTATTTTACCTATTAGAGCTTGTCTAGACTAAGGAAAATGCTCCTGCTATGACTACACCAAAGTAATTACAGTAGTGTGGAGCCCTTTGGGCAAAACAAGAGCTTTCCATGGCCTGATTTCTTCTGGTCACCTGCCAGGATTAGTTCAGCTGGTACCAGCCTGTCCTTCTGCAGCTCTTGATGGAACCTCATGCCAGGGGGTTTGCATCCCTCACGTCTCAAGCAGCCACGCTGCCAAGCTCTCCATCAAAAGCCATCCTCAGGGGACCACCCTGCAAGTGCACCTCCAGAAGAATGGTAAATATTTAGAAGGTTCATCTCTTCATAGAGGGTTGATGAACTGGCCAAAAAGAAATGTGGTTTAAAATCAAAACAGGCTTTGGTTTGTGTGTGTGGATGAGGGAAAGGTATTTGCTAAGAGGGGAGGGCAAGAAGGCAGATGTAGGATGTTCAACCTGCCAGGGATGGATCTGTCCCCTGGCCATAGCAAATAAGCTTGTGTGTGAGGAGAAAATGTGTCTCAAAAGAGTAAAATGAAAGCTCCTCCAAATTGATTGTATTAAATAAATTAAAAAAAGAAAAAAAAGAAAAAAAAAAAAACCAAGCAAAAATACAAACATCTTGAGTAGGTAGATTTAGGCTGGATGGAGAGAAGAAAGAAGTTCTTTGCTGTGAAGGTGGTGAGACACTGGAAGAGGTTGCCCAGAGAGGCTGTGGATGCCCCCTCAATCCCTGGAGGTGTTTAAGGGCAGGCTGGATGAGGCATTGAGCAACCTGGTCTGGTGGGAGATGTCCCTGGTCATGGCAGGGGGGTTGGAACTGGATGATCTTGAAGGTCTCTTCCAGCCCAAAGCATTCTGTGATTCTTTGAGGGCATGGTTTGGTTTTGGGCACTGGCTTCAGTAGTCACAGCCAGGTGAGAACCAAGATTTAGTAGCAGAAGATCAAGGTAAATCCTTCTGACCTGAGCTAGGTGAGAGAACATTATAATAAGTGGTACTTTGTCCCCCTGGTGTGGATTTTAACCAGAAAGCAGGAATCAGCTTGAGAGAAAAGGACTTGGAAGTCTGATGTTGGCTAGAGAGGTTGTGGATGCCCCCTCTCTGGAGGTGGATGAGGCACTGAGCAGCCTCATCTAGTGGGAGATGTCCCTGCCCATGGAGGGGATTTGGAACTAGATGATCTTGAAGATCCCTTCCAACCTAAACCATGATTCTATGATGAAATAAACCCAAGTGCTTCACTCTGAAACCCCATTTAAAGAAAAGAAAGTGAAATCCTACCCCAAAAGAAACATCAGTGGTGACATTTGTGCTGATTTTTTGAAGAAGTTTTGCTTCATGCAAAGCTCCTGCTGAAGCCACGTCATGTGGTGGCTCAGAGATGCACGTGCTGGGTTTCACACACAGCTCTGGGAGAAGGTGCTGATAAACACGGGCAGAGGGACAGAAGGAGCCACAGCCAGGTTATAATTTAATCTGCTTCACCCTTCCCTGCAGGTGTTGGAGTTAAAAAGTCCTAAAAAAGTAATTTTACATCCTTAATTCTGCAAGGCCAGTTAGAAATTGTGATGGGGAAGGAAAAATGCTTCTTCAAAATCTCCTTATTAAAAAAAAAAAAGAGGGGAAAAAAAAAAGGGGGTGGGAGGGAAAGTATGTCTGAAGCACTAAGATGACATCAGAAAAGTTCCTCTGATTCACAGCTGGCTGCACCTTTCAAGAAAAATTGCAAATAGGAGCCCTGGATTGATTAAATCACTCCAACAGGGGGGGAAAAACGTAATGAAGATCCCATGTGCCAAATTGGTTTCTTGGGACTTTTTCCATGTAAATAATACAAATCAAACCTTGAAGCTGGGTGCAGATAGGATCTGACAAGCCAGCCAGGCTTTTGGGGTTTGCTTTGATCAGGCTCCAGAAATATTTTATCCAAGGTAAAGTTGGGGTTTTTTTTAAAGTGTTTTCCATCTCAGGCTTTTTTTTTTTTTAAATTTGGGATATTCATCATATAGGAAAGTTGCTTCTAATGCTTTAAACATGGGTCTGGCTGGCCTGAGTTGTGGCCCTGAATATAAAGAATTCCTTATATTTGCTCTTAAGAGGAAAAACCCTCAATGCAACAGGATCAATTTCACCTCATTCCCTTATTTTTAATGGTGCAAGGAATAGGGAGCAACTGGAGCTGAATATTCCCAAATTCAAGCCAAGCCTAATGGAGGATTTTTAGTGCTGCTCCACTTTTCGTGGGTAATACTTTAGAAAATCATAATATAAGTCAACTTTTGTTTTATAAGTGATTCCCCAAATTCCCCTTGTGCTGCCATTCCCTCAGGATGCCAAAAATTCCCTCAGGAGCAAAAATCTGAGATTTATTCTCATTTCTTAGCATTTTCCTTCTATACTTCTGTTTGTTAAAAATATTTTCAAAAGAAATCATCTTTCTTTCTTTCTTTCTTTCTTTCTTTCTTCCTTTCTTTCTTTCTTTCTTTCTTTCTTTCTTTCTTTCTTTCTTTCTTTCTTTCTTTCTTTCTTTCTCTCTCTCTTTCTCTCTCTCTTTCTCTCTTTCCTTTTCTCCATGCCCTTCAGAAAACTCCATATTTATTAAAAAACATCCCAACCTAGAGCAGAATTTGTAATGTTGGGTGCCTGAATTAGGGATTTGGGCACTTTTCTTCAGGTTTTTTAAAAAAAACCCAATCCTGTGAATAATATAAAATCCTCTGGATTCCTTTGCTGCCACAAGCTGGGATGAGGGTGTATTTAGGATGAAGAGCAGCCCCTTTTCTCCCCCCAAAAGGCGTGGTGTGAGGTTAATAAAAAGAAGATGGCTCTTTTCTTTTTGTTTTTTTTTTTCTTTTTTTTTTTTTTTTAAGATAGGACGTTATCAAAGGCGCCCACCATGAATATTTGCTGTGCTGGAAGGCGATGTGATATTTGTATTCCGAGCCTCCCCACAGTGGGTTTCTTTAAATAGAAGCTATACTTTACTCCTAAATTGCTTAAGGCGAAGGAAGCAGAGATGATGTTTTTATGAATGTTTAAATGCAAATGGAGCCGCGAGTGAATGCTATGCTGGCGAACATCAAAGGCTCACCAAAGTCTCTGCATTAATGAGGCTCTTTGTTTCCTGGATCACAGATTACAACAGGTTTCCAACTCATTGCCAAGGCTTTATCTCCATTTGGGAGGGCTGTAAATCTCAGACGAGGCTGCTTTTTTTTTCCCCTCTTTTTTTTCTTTTTTTATTTTTCTTTTCCTTTTTATTCTTTTCTTTTTTCTTTTCACTTTTTCTTTTCTGTTTTAATTCCC